>PVJO010001798.1:0-135637 GCA_004026905.1 Hystrix cristata | reverse complement strand
CTAAAAAATAATGAAAGTACTACCCATCAAAACTGGTGGAATGCAGTGAGAACAGTACTGCAAGAAAAATTCATGGCCTTCGGTGTTTATATCATGAAATAAGAGAAGCTGAAATTAAAGACTAAAGCATTCTGCTTGGAAACAACCCCAAGAAAGCAAAGGAAGGAAATTATACAGATAAGAGTGGAAATTAATGAGACAGAAAACAAAAATGTAATGGAAAGGATCAACACAGTCAAATACTGGTCATTTTAAAAGATGTTAAATTGACACAGCTCTGTGAGATTAAAAAGGGGCAAATGCCAGGCGTGGTGGTGCACGCCTGTAATCCGAGCACTCTGGGAGGCCGAGGCAGGCAGATCACAAGTCTGACCCAGCCTGGGCAGCATAGAAGTTTAGCAAGACCTTGTGTCAAAATAAAAAATAAAGAGAGAGGAGTGAGTAAGCAACAATAAGGATAAAAAGTGGGCTTGGTCACAGATGCGGCAGAGCAAGAGCTGAAAGATCAAGGACAACATCATACCTGTATGTCTGAAAATGGACATGTTCCAGGAAAGTGACAAATGACCAAAAGTAACTCAGAAGGTGCAGCCAACTAATTAGTCCCATACCTATTAGTAAAAACCAGCACTAGGAAACTCTTTCCAAAGAAAGCATCAGGCCCAGGAAGCCCCACAGGAAACTGGCCAATGTTTGAGCAGAGAGAATTCAAATATCACTCAAGGTTGCAGAGAGAAAAGGAAAAACTCCCTAATTCATTTATGAGGCTAGAGATGATGATTAGAAGGGGAAATCATGTGTCTGACATACAAACTCCCTAACGAGAATCACAGATTAAAGCCCAATGTGGTGGTGTACACCTGTAGTCCGAGCACTCTGAAAGGCTGAGGCAGGAAGATCTCGTGTTTGAGCCAGCCTGAGCAACTTAGCAACTTGGTAAGGCCCTATCTCAAAATAAAAAATTGAAAAAAGTGTTGGCGATAGAGTTCAGTGCAAAGGCCCTGGGTTCAAACCCTAGTACTGTAAAATAGACGGCAAGACAGACAAACAAAACAAAACAAAAGAAATCCAAAACCAAGAAAGAATCAAAGACCACAGAGCACAGTGTGTAAAAGGGTGTTGCACAAGGTCCATTTGGATTTAACACAGAAGTGTGAGGCTGGTTCCAAATTTTAAACTATTCATCATGTTCACGATCACAAATTATTGGAAACTCCCCATGATTATCTCAATAGCTGCAAAGGAAGCATTAGATAGAATTCATTTTTCTTTCATAATAAAAGCATTAGGAAACTGTCCTTATCAGGTGGGGCAGTTTGGCAGCTGGGACCGTGCAGCAGGCAGCCCTTGGCCCTGGTGGCAGCAACAGGCCTGGGCTCTGCCCAGCTGCTGCTTGGAACAGAAAGCTCCAGTGTGTGGAGGATGCTCGGCCTCACTGATGACCAGAGACAGGGAAACCAGCTTCACACTGCCAGTCTGGCGAGGCGGCCAGACATGACCCTGGGCATGAGCCTGACTTCTAGTGTGGACTCGGAGGATGCAGGTGCGTCCTGAGCTCCCACCTGCCCTCCTCCAGCACAGAGGGGCAATCAGCCCCACCCCTGTCCTTGTGAGCTTGGCCCCGGACCAGAAGCAGCCCTGACTCAGCTGCCTGGAGGAGCTCTGTAGGCGTCTGATTAGTTCAAAGTGACGCCTGCACTTCACACTGCAGCCTCACAGTGCACTCTGTCACTGGACCTGGGGCCATGAGTGCCCTGCCATCTCGTTGTGTGAGAGAATTGCGAAGGCTTTGGTGTGGCCCGAGTGTGTCTCTGAGGTCCCTGTGCTGGAAGCTTGGGCCCGGTGTGGCTGCGCTGACTTGGGGAACCTAAGAGCCAGGCCTGACAGGAGGTGGTCAGTCCCTGGCTGTGAGACCTGGTGGTCCTCAAAAGAGTCAGTGCCTGGACTCCACATGGTGGCTTCTCCCCGCACACACTGCACACAGCCCGGCCCACGTGGGCTGTGCTGGACCCTCCCGGACAGCGAGCTCAGGACACCTGTGCTCCTTGATGTGACACACAGATGCAAGAACCCAGGACTGACTCAGAGAGCTCCCCCGGGTGCGGTCAAGGAGTCACCCAGAGATGCAGAAGTGTAGGAGATGCCTGAGACAGATTTGCCCCAGAGAACTGGCTTATAGGCTCACGGGCGCAGGAGGCAGGTCTGGCACCCACCAAGCAGGCTGACCATGGGCAGATTCTGTCTATCACTTCTGTGCTGCCCAAGGCCCTGGAAGCCACCTAGACCTCACTGCTTCCACAGCTGGGGGCTCTGGCCACACCCTCATCTTCTGCGCTGCTCGCTTCTGGAAGGGGTCATTTAATCTTAGCGTCTGTTGTCAAATGCATAAGCTGATAATTTCCTGGGTCATCCAGGCCTGGGTCTTTTGCTTGAAAAGGCCCAAAGAGTGCACAGGTGCCACCAGAGCAAACACACATCTCTTCAGAAAGCTCACATGCCCACAGAGAGCAAATCAGGGTGCAGGCAGAGCCACCCCACTTTGCAGAAGCACACAGGCAGAACACTCAGGAAACTCCCCCACGGCTGCAGGTTCAGGTCATAGACATGTGTACCGTCTGGTTACCCCCCATGCCTGGGACACTGGGGCCCCCATGCCTAGCAGGGACCTTCAGATCCTTGGGTCTGAGGCCTCAGGCCTGCCTGGCTCCCTGCTCTCACTGACTCTGCTCCTCTGTCCTGACTGCTGCATTTCCCAAGTCTCTCTGTCCTCTGCTTGCCTGTCTGAGGCCACCTGGGTTTCTACTGTGACCAGCAAGAATGCTCCCGCCTCCACCCACCACTCTGTCTGAAGCCACTGCACATTCAGCTCCCGAGATAGCAGTGCCCACCCAGGCCTGGATCTGCGTCGCTTCTCCAATGCTGTGTGGCACCCAGGAGTAGTGGATCAGCAGGTCCTGGCCTGGAGCTTGCAGAGCTGGCACGGGTGTGGGCGGCACAGCTTTTGCTCAGGGAAGGGGGGAGGAAACTGCTTCTTCTAGGCTCCTGTGGGTGTCAGCAGAGCCCAGGTTCTATGGCTCTGGGCTGAGGTCTCATTTCCCAACATTTGGTCTCCTCAGTGTGCCCAGGCCAACAGAAGCACCGTGGCTGGAGCTCAGAACCTTTCTGATGTTACCTTCTGTTCCAACACTGCAGGGCCCCCAGCATTTCCTGGACCTATAGAACAAGAGAGCCTTTCAGTTCAAGGTCAGCTATCAGACCATCTGGTTAAAGTCCACAGATGGGGTGTCTCATCTTCATGTGCAAATCCTTCTGGCAGGGACCAAGGGTCAGGCTGGGACCAGGAAGGACCTGCCAGTGCCCCCAAGGCTGAGCCAGCTCAAGAGTGGCGGACCCTACCCTACCTAGCTCTGCTCAGGACACAGCCCAAGGTGTCCCCATCCTCATGTGCCTATGCTACTGTCTATGCCGAGGTTCAGAGGTGGTCCTGGACTGCCACAGGGCTGCTGTGATATCCCCAAAAGGCCATGTATTGGAGGCTCACCCTTCAGGGTGGCTGTGGCAGGTGGAGCCTTTAAGGACTGGGGTCTGGGGAGACCCTGGTATCAGTGGGGTTGTGTCCTCAAGGGGGACTGTGGGGACGTGGCTAGTTCTTACGAGGTCTGCGGTGGCACCAAGCCTGGCCCACCCATTCCTCTCTGCTCTCTAACCCAACCCTCACTCCCTCTGAGAAGCAGCACTGTCAACGTCATCAGAGGCTGGGTGGAGGTGGCCACATGAACTTGAGCTTTGACTCTCCGAAACTATGACCTAAATAAATTGTTTTCTTCACAAACCGCCTGCCTTGGGTATTTCTTTGTAGTGTGCAAAAGCTGACAAAGACAAGATCCTTGTAAGAGAGGCACAGGGCTCAGGGCAGAGGGCTGGGAATCTGGGCACCTCTTGAACAAGAAGTCAGGGTCTTCCTGAAGCTTCCAGAAGGGACCAACTCTGTGGCCTGAACAGATTTCAGATTATGTCCCTGCTGTCTTAAGCCTTCATGTCTGGGGTGGTGCCAGCCCAGGTTTGGAGCTGGAGCACTGGCTTTGGCCCGTGCCGACCCTGGTGTCGCTGGGGACCCCACCTCTGTACTTGGGATTTCAAGTGAGAAGGCTTCCCACCCCACCATTCTCTTCCGCTCACTCCACCCTATCCCCAGACCTGGTGGCCTGACCCTTTCTCCCTGCTTACCTCGCCTGCTTTGCGGTGGTTCTCATCATTGCCCAGCATGGCCACATCTACACCCAGGCAGTGCAGCCTCTGAGCCAGCCCCTGCAGCATGCTGTCACATACCACACACAGGGACGCTGGGGCTGGTGCCCTCCCGGGTGTCCACAGGTACCTGCAATGGTCCCAGTCCTTTGACCTCCAATGATCCCAGCACTGGGACCTCCCTATCTGAGCACTGGGTGGAGTTTGAGGTCAGAGGTGTGGGCACACACCCTGCACCATGGGGCACATAGCAGGCTGCATTGGGAGGCCACCATGGCCCTCTGTGAAGTTGGCTGCTGCTGCCCACTCATGCCCTGCTGGGACTCATGCTCCCCAGAATCCCAGTCAAGGGAGAAGGAGGCTTCACTCACCTGCCTGGGTGTGGCAGAGGCCTCCTGAGGGCCTGGCAGCTCTGGGGACCCAGGTCTGTCATGGCGCCCTGGCCTGTGGCTCCTGGCCAGTGACCCGGGTGGTGGGAAGTGGGAGGGATCCCTGCACAGGGTTTGGTACACCTCCAGCAGGCAATAGGCATTGGCAGCTGTGGGCAGTGTCATCCTCAGCACAGGGCGAGAAAAGAGGGGTGGGGGCTGTGGGGTAGCAGCCTGCACCCAGCACCTGCAGAGAGGAGCTGTGCCTCACGGAGTGGCCGCTGGTCCCAGCTGGAGAGCTGCTTGGCCTTGTCCAGGGGGCTGTACAGCAACTGCTGCACCAGAAGGCTCAGGCCCTGGGGGCCCCCAGCCTGTCCTCCTTCGGGGCCGCCAGCCGCATCTGCTGAGAGCACACCCGCTGTCCCCATGCTGTCTGCAGCCATGCAGGGGAGGGGAACACAGGGGTGATGGCCCCAGGGGGCTCTCGGGGGTGAACCGGAGTTCCTATGGTCCCACCTCAGGGGACAGCTCTGGGGACAGTGGACTGGGGATCTGTACCTGCACCTGCTAGCAGCACTGCTTCTTAGGGGACACTGGGGTTCAGTGCCTGCCTGGCAACCTGGGGCCAAGCGACAGAAATTTGGCTGGGGAGGAGGGCCAGAACAAGTCTGGAAGCACAGGGCCCTTGGTCAGTTGGAAGAAGACCCCCACCCAGGTGAGATGCCCACTCAGGGAGCCTTGGGGTCCCCCACTTGGACAGCCCCAGCCCTGCTGGCACCAACCTGCCTGTGCACCTGCTTCTCTACGTGGACCAGTCCAGGCTCCGCAAGTCTCCCACATCCCATAACCTGCTGCCAGACCAGGGCAGGAGGGACAGGGAGACGGACAGTGGGGTTCCCCGACCCGTGCTGCCCGGCCCAGCTCCTTCCCTCTGCCCTGGCAGGATGGGACCTTGCTCGCCCAGCTTGGTGATGGAGGGGTTCAGAGCAGCTGGGACACCAGCTGGGAGAATGCCTGTGTCCCCAGTGCCCCGAGTTGCTGCGAGAGTGTGGGCACGTCCAGGAGAAACACGCGGCCTTCTTCCACCACCTGCAGGAGCGATGCCCAGGGCTGGCTGGCTGTGGTGAAACGAGGCTCTCCACTCTACATCCAGGTCAACTGCACGGCCAGGCTGTGGACAGGGGGTCAGGCATGATGGGATGTGGTCTGTGAGCACCCGACCCACCCTGGGCCCAGGCTCCATGCAGCTGTAGCAGAGGAGGGAGGCCTGCCCTTCTGCAGGCTGGCTGGAGCCTGGCGATGCCCACACTGAGCAGCCCCAGCATCTCATCAACCTCTGTGTGTCCTTGTCCCTGCCTGGGGAACAGGTTGTAGGGGTAGGGGAAATGTTAGGCCGCGTAGAACGGGAGGTCCTCCCCAGAGCAGAGAGATAGGACACTTTATTAAGAGCAAAACCAGGTTGCAGCAGCTCCTGTGGTTAATGCCGCCAGCAAGGATGACAGCCTATGGCCACTTGTGGCTGACGCTGCCAGTGAGAATGACAACCTGTGGTCACATTTCCTCTCTACACTATACCTTGTGAGACTGCTTTTACAGAAGTTAATTAAAGAAAAAAAAGAAAGAAAGAAAGCTTGGCCCCAGACCCTATGGAAAGTCCCCAGAGTCTCTGCCCCATGTTCCCTTGTAACAAGACAATTGACCAATCAAGTAGTGGCACCTGCAGTTGAGCGAAGTCAGGGTGGGTGCCCCCTGCCCTGGTCAAGACCTGTAAAAGCTGTATACCTAGACTGCGCCCAACGGTGGCTCAGTTTCAGGTGGCCCAGCTTCTCTCACTGAGAGATAGCAGCTTTGTATTTGCTTTTGCTTTATTAAAAGTTAGTTTTGCTTTGGCACTTTGGTCTCAATCTGACTCTCCTTCAACCTTCTGCGTTGGAGCGGGAGTCAGGCCCAGGTTAGGCTCTACCTCGGTGCTCGGCACTCCCGTCGGGCAGTTGGACCACCCAGGACTCCTTCAGGTCATGTCAAAGTCATCCTCACGGTTGCTATGGGGCACTCCAGGGACAGGTGGAGGGTGAGGCCAGCAGTGCCAGGTGTGGACCGATGCCAGAGGCTTCTCCACCAGCTCTGGCATGCGGCATGACCACCTCTAAGAGTGCAGCCTCGCGTTTGGCCAGGTCCTCCCATTAGGCCAGCAAGTGGACATTGTCCCTTCTGATGGGCGGCTGGTAGTAGCCTTCCTCCTCCTCCGACCCCTCCTGCAGCTCCTCTGGTACTGGCTCACCCTTGGCCACTCTGGGAGGAGCAGATCTGGTGTTACCCTGGCTGTGCCCCCCAGGTCCTCCCATCACCCACTCAGCCTGCTCCCTGGGGTGGACCCTCTATCCGCCTTGATCCATGGAGCTGCTACCATGGATCTATGGGACACTTACTTGCTCTGGAGCCTGAGCCGGCTGAGTTCTGTGGCCACCATCGCCGGCAGCTGCTCCAAGGGCAGAGAGAGGTCCATGGCACACAGGGCGGCTGTGGCAGGGCCACTGTGAGTGGCCACCATCTGCAATAGCTGCTCCTGCAGCCAGGGGCTCTGCTTTACCAGGTCCTGCAGGGACGACCACAGAGCCCTCAGAGGTGGGCTCAGTGGCCAAGGCTGACGGACCAGGCTGCCTGCCACACATCTTGGCCTGACATTGCCTCCACAGCACCTTCTCTGTCACAGGTCCAGGATGAGCAGTGAGAGCTGCTTTCCAGGACATCAGCCTGGCCCTGCTCCCTCTCCCTGTTCCCTGGGGTCCTGCACAGGCTCCTCTCTCCCATCATCTGTACTCGGGGAGGAGGGGATTGGGCGTCCAGACCCCAGGGGCCATGACCAGGGAGGCCCGAGAAACTTGTCCTCATAGCCAAGCTGTCCCTGTCCAGTGCCTGGTGCCAAGCAAAAGGGCAGGAAACCCAGGAAGTGAGGGCCACACCGGGCCAGGCACTGTGAGACTCCTTGGGGCCTTACTCCTGGCCATCAGCTCACAGGCTAGTCTGTGTGGCCCCCAGGCCCGGTGCTCCATGCCCTCAGGACCTCTGGCCCCTGTGGCCTCAAGGTCTCCGAGGAGCTCTGCTACCCCCTGGGGCTGTCTACCCAGATGGTTTCAGGACCCCCAACAGCCTGAGGTGTCTGCTTCCCCCTGGCTGTGGGTTCCCACGTGGACGACAATATATGGAAACTCCTCCACATTCTTCAGGATGTCCGCTGCCCTCCGGCCTGCTCAACCTTGGCACCCAGGGGGACTGGCCTTCCGGACCACGCCCCAGGCGTGTGCATGCCTCTCCAGTGACTCATGCCACTTCCCCGCTGCTGGATGCCACCCCGGCCCAGTGCCACCCTCTGCTGCCCAGCCACATCCTGCACATGCGGCTCTGTGCCCAGGCACCAGCCGCAGGGTGTAGCACAGCTTTGGTGTGCCCGCATGTGCACACCAAGCCAATGCCCTGCCTGTGTGCACACGTGGTCCCCGAGCTCCCAGACTTGGTGCTCCTGCCCACGGGAGGACCCCACTCCCATCACACAGCTCCCTGACACATGCCACCCTGGCGCCATGGAGGTCAGTACACACAGGGCCTGCAGGTCCACCCAGGAGTCAGCCCCACTCGACCAAGCTGGGTCCTCAAGGGCCAGGGTGGCCGATTGCTCACCTGTGTATGGTCGGCCCAGTTCCCTCGAGGTATGCTTCTCTGCCAACAAAACAGGCAGTACCGTCATTTGCAGCCCAGAGCTCCCTGCCAGGCCCACGGGGCCTCTTGCTCGGCAGCACGAGAGCCCTGGTGGCTCACCTGCCTGTAAGGCTGGCAGAGCTCAGTAAATGCAGAAGGCTCTAACTGCCCAGAGCTGCCCGGGCCGGGCCTGCTGCCCAGTGTGGGTCACTAGGGGTCCTGGGTGCACACGCACCTCCACAGACTGCTCGCAGCACAGGCAGCGCGGGGCGGCCGGGCGCTGCTGGGTGACAACATCGGCACACGAGGCTGAAAGAGAGGGCAGGGCTCAGTGCTGGCTGCAGTGCGGGGACATGCAGCGCAAGACGTACAGTGGGGCCAGGCTGGCTCGTCCAAGCCCAGGCCTGCGCCGCCCTCTCCACAACCCAGCTGAGCTCCTCCCGGGCCTGGCAGCGTGGTGGCTGTTTAGCCTGGGCCCCTGCGCAGGTGACCAGGGGCAGCGCACCCCTCAGCCTTCGCGCCTCTGCTGCGGGGCTGGGCCTTCCTGGCATTGTGGAGCACAGCACTTGCTTCCTGGCCTCTCCATGGGAAGGCAGACTCCTCGGGGCAGAACAAAAGCTCACCGCCACGTCCTGAACTCAGGCTCACACTGGGTCACACACAGATGCTCATGCTTCCTCCTAGGGCCCACGGGTGGCAGAGGAGGGCACCCTGTTCAGCTACCACTCTTCTGTGGCCAATGTCCTGTCAGGCTCCGGGTCCTCACAGAACCCATCTACCCTGGGCCCCTGATGGAGGGGGAGTGGGGAGGAGAGGGACGAAGGATAAGGAGGAAGGGGAGGAGGGAGGGGAGGAAGACGCAGCCAAAGCCCTGGGCTGGGGAACAGGGGCCCCCCAGTATCCTCCTTGGTGAGGAGGGCACTCTGGGAGCCAGGGGTCTGGGGTGGTGGGTGCAGCGGCCAAGCCCCTCCTCCCTGGCGCTCATCTGGGGCCGTGCTGTACTTCTGCTGTAGATGCAGGACCTGCCAGCGGAGCACTTTGGGGCTCAGTCTCCCCAGACTGGCAGGGGTCACCCTGGGGTTCTGCCTGCGGGAGAAAGCCCAGCCTGTTACTGTCCTCTGATTTAAGGTCTTTGCCTACAGCCAAGTCACACATGTGTGTGGGTCTAAATGACTCCCCAGGCCTTAGAGGGGAGTGGCATGCACCACCCCCACTGGGCTTACGGGTCAGCACTGAGATGGCGTGTCCAGAGAAGCCGTGCTTTGCACCCTGATCGCTTGGCCGTTCACTGTAGGTATCTCATGGGGATGTTTCGCAACCCCAGAAGAATAGTGCCGGGACTCTGGTTAGACCCACATGCCCTGCACGTCCCATAGCTCTGCTTACAGGCGTGGCCACCACGCCGAGCCCCTGCCGTCCAGGGGACACTTACCTGGTGGCCAGAGGTTTTGTTCCCTCCCCCACTTCACATCCCTGTGGTTGTGAGTGCTGGTTCCTCCTCCGCACCTCTCCCACATCCACCCCATCCCTTTCCCAGCCGTCCCAAAGCAAATCCTAAAAGTGCCCTGGAGATGAAGACTGAGCTCAGAGCCGCGATTCTGGGCCAACACCAGGAATGCCGTGGGGATGCAGAGGCTGCTTCTGGCGGCTCTGGGGTCGGCACCCCTGCCTTGTGCTGCAGTGCTCCATGACCCCGCATCTCTGCGTGGGCCTCTATCCTTCATCCGCCACTCCATGCCCCTCTGCTTGTCTCTGTGGTTTCTCCATTGTCTCCTGCTTTGCCTTGTGTTTGCTCCACCTGAAGCTGCTGTCCTCTGGATGCTGGACTTTCTTGACAGGATTGAATCTTTAAAACCTTTCCTAATTTTCCTTCGATCGATCATCCAAACCCTCACAGAGCTCTTTGCTTTTCGGCCATGATTTTTTTTGCCAGCTGTGTTCCAGGCCCTGAGCTTTCTTTGGTGTGGCTCCCACACCCACGTCACAGCCCCAGCGCCTCACTGAGACCGCTCACAGCTCTAGTGCATGTCTTTTTCTTCTGCTCCTGAGCTCCAGCCTGGGTGGGTCTGTGTGTGGCATGCTGGCCGCACCTCACATGCTGCTGTGTCCAAGGAGGGCCAAGCCCGCCGTGGGTGCCCCGCAGCCTGGAGCTGAAGCCAGAGATGCTTCTGTGCAGCTGCTGCGAGGGTCCCCAGCGAGCCCAGGCTCAGCACGAACCTGCTGCGGTCTGACTCAGTTTGTCCCCCAGAGGCTCACATGCTGGGAGCTGTCCTTTTGTGGTCTGTTGAGAGGTGGACCAAGGCCACAGGGCCCTGTCCTCAGGAGGAACAAGTGAGGGCTCTGGGGGTGGGAGTGCTCTGGAGACAGGCCATGAGGCGTGAAGTGGTCCATGGAGGGGCAGCAGATCTGACCAATAAGTGCTGGACTGTGAACTTTCAGCTCCTAAAACTGTGAGCTCAATAAACTTCTTTAAAAGTACCCAGCTTCCAGTGTTTTGTTATAGCAACAGAAAACATGCATACAGCCTCTGCCCTGTCCTCTGCAGTGCCGGGACACCTGCTCCCCAGAAAGCCTCTGAGACCTCATTTCTAGCCCTGCTCCTCCAAAGACCGCGGGCCTCCCACTCCCGGCCCTCTGGGCTCCACAGCTGGCGTGATGGGCGGCCAGATCAGCAGTCTCTGTCTGACCGTCTGCATTCTAGTCTCCAGCTCCTCTCTTGAAATCCTGCCCTCATGTCAAGGTAGAGAGACAATGAATGTGCTCACCTGCCGTTTTGAACTGTAAATTGTTCACTGAGGTGTGGCTGACATACAGCTCACTGTAGAAACCAAAGGCGTCTGTGCCCCTGCTGCTTGAACTTCGGTGTCCCCACCCAAGCTGGCTGTTCCCCTCTTCTGCGCCCATCGCTGACCCGCGGCGTGGACTCTGTACCGTGGGCTCACACCAGCTGCGCACCCCGGGCCTGTCTCCTTTCCTGTGGCATCCCCGTGGCCGTGTGGGATGGTGCCTCCCCTTGTGTGGCTGGGCCTGAGGGCACACCCTCCTGGTCTCCCTCAGCCGCAGCGTCTGGCTGTCCGGGCTCAAGTGACTGAGGGGAACGCTGCTACTCTGTGGGCGACAGTCCCACTTCTCTTGAGCAAATGCCAGGAGTTGGTGAGGACAGTGTGGGTCGGTGCTGGATGCGAGTCGCGAGCAGTTATCCACATGCTCAGCCCTGCAGACCATGCGCCTTCTAGCCAACTCTGACCCCCACTGTGCCGGCCGGAAGGTGGCTGGGCGGCTGCCGGGGATGGTGGCCTTTCTTCATGGTTTAGTTTGCATTTCCCTGATGGGCTCTGGGGAGTGGGTCCAAGTCCTGCTCAGTAAAGACTGGTTTGTCTTCTGTTGTGTATTTACTTCGTGGGTCTTGTGAGGGCTTTGATGTTCTGAA
This sequence comes from Hystrix cristata, assembly GCA_004026905.1. Lineage (NCBI taxonomy): Eukaryota > Metazoa > Chordata > Mammalia > Rodentia > Hystricidae > Hystrix > Hystrix cristata. Next base: position 123,895 of record PVJO010001798.1, on the reverse strand, counting down.
CACAGTCTTGTAAGAGATGTTTAGCAAGCAGCCGCTCTTGGGTCTGGAAGTTGCCTTATCACCCTGTCTGATGTCCTTTGTTGCACAGAAGTTATCGATTTAAGTCACATTTGCCAATCTCTTCCACTATTCTGAGTGGTTTCCATATCCCATTGAGGAACCTTTGTTGTAAGGATCAAGAAATACAACTGGTTTGTACAAATCTACCCCACAGCCGTGATCTTGCTGAATTGGCTTGCTAATTCTAACAGTTTTCTGTAGGTTTTTCCTACATACAAACTCATGTCTTTGGGGGGGAATGACAGTTGTGCACTGTACCCGACCCTCATACTTTGGACTTCTCCAACCCTCCTTACTGGAGAGGGATCCCAGTACACTGTGGAAGTGGTGGCAACAGCTGGCGTGTTCTTGTTCTCCAACTCAGAGGGAAAGAGTTTCAATTTCACCATTAAATCCACTGCTTCCCAAGGGCAATGGACATGATCAAAGGACAACATGTGCAGGTGTGGTAATATCACAGCAAATCCCATCATCATGTACCATTGACATGTGTTCATAATTTTAATAAAAATGTGATGCTCTAGAGCAGCAGGCCCACGCTTATCTTCCTCCAGAAACACCTGAGAAACAGAACTGAAGAAACAACAGTTTCCAGATCCTGAGCAGCACCAGTGAGACAGTGACTCCAGGACAGGAAAGGGCACAGAGGCCCTGTGCCCAGGTGTGCGATGTGCAGGATCGAGCCCCAAACACCGCCCAGTGAGGGCCCCCCAGGATCCGCCTGGGTATCAACCAGCACAGAGGTGTGGGAGCTGCCCGAGGCCGAGGAAGGGACCATTGGAGATGGGAGGGAAGCTTTACCAAACCTCACACATAATGCAGACACTGATGTCAAGGATTTAGTCAAGTCGTAGAGCACTTGCCTAGCAAGCTTAAGGCCCTGAGTTCGATCCCCAGTAGCCTCCCCCCACCAAAAAAGCAAACATTGTGTTCCCAAAGTTCAAGTTTTCAAAACTTCATAATTTGTAGGGTGCTGATTGTGGCACTGGGAGGTCCTTGCCACAAACACAGCGCACAGCTGGTCTCCGATTCAGTGCTGCTCTGGTCTCACCAGGGGAGACTAAAAGGAAGTGTGAGAAGGCTCGCTGTTCCCAGGTAACCTGTATATGGGACAAAGCTCAGAGTAAAGGGAAAATGAGCATCCAGCTCCCTGCAGGTCAGAGCCACAGTGCCTGTCACCAGGGCAGAGTCCTCAGCACACAGAGAGGAGGGATGGCAACCGCAACTTGGGAAAAACTGGGCTGTAGAGACTGACCCAGGAGTCTCACAGACCACAGAGTCACCGCAAAGCAAAAGTCAGATCGGTGACACTGGGAGTGGGAGAGCTCTATGCAGAAGGACAACTAGGGACTATCAGGAGCAGCTTTAAGCCAGTAAGTGTGACAACTCAGAGTAAACAGACAAGCTTCATGCAAGACAAACCAGTGCTCACTCAAAAAGAAAGAGGTAAGTGGATAGCCCTATATTCAAGAAACTGAATCTGTGATTAAAATAACACCAGTCCGCTGGGGATTTAGCTCAGTGGTTAGAGTGCTTGCCTTGCAAGCAGAAGGCCCTGAGTTCAATCCCCAGCACCAAAAATAAAATAAAATAAAATAAAATAACACCAGTCCTACATAATCTCTTTCAAAAAACTGAGAAGCAAGGAATATTTCCAAACTCATTTTATGAGGCAAGCATTATTATGATGCCCAAAACAAATAAGTATTACACAAAAACAACACGATAAACCTTTGGACAAACACACATGCAGAGATCTGCCCCTCCTCTAGGACTGGGGATGGGACGCAGGGGTGTTCTACCTCTAAGCTATGTCCCACAACGTTTTTACTTTTATTTTTAAGTTGAGACAGGGTATGGCTAAGTTGCCCAGTTTGGCCTCAAACTTGAGATCCTCCTGCCTCAGTCTTTCAAGTAGCTGGGATTACAGGTGGCACCACCATGCCTGGATAGATGCAGAAATTCTTAACAAAAATGAGGTGAACTGAATCCAAAATAGGCATCCAAAAGGTACCACAGCATGACCAAGGGTGTTTATCCCAAAAGTGTATGGTTGGTTTAACATTAGAAACATTAGGTAGTATAATTCACCACAATAATAGACTAAATTGGAAAAAGCATAACACCTTTTTGGGGGGGAGTGGGGATCGAACCCAGGGCCTTGCGCTTGCTAGGCAAGCACTCTACCCACTAAGCTAAATCTCCAGCCCAGCATAAGGTCTTAATAGCTGCAGCAAAAGCATTTTACAAAATCTAATATCCACTCTTGATCAAAATTCGTGACAAACTATCCAAGAAGTGAACTCTTGTAATTTGGTGAAGGGCATAAGCCCAAACTTCAGGTAACACAGTGATCAAGGATGAAAGACTGAAGCTTGGGCCCAAGATCAAGGACAAGACAGCAATGTCCACTTTGCCCACTTCCATTCCATGGATTTGCAATGAATGTTCTAGAAGGATGGGAAGAAATAAAACTGCCTTTATTGCAGGTGATACAAAGATCCTCACTGAAAATCCTATGAAGTATTCTAAATAGCTAAAAAACTGGCAAGTTTAGCAAAGTTACAGAATACAAGGGTTAACACACAAAAGTCTATTGCATTTCTATACACCAGCAGCAAATAACTGGAAATAAAAATCTAAGAACATCACAATATCAGATGTGAAATACTTAGAGATAAACTTGAAAAAGATGTAGGAGCCTTATTAAAAATTGCTGAGGGCAACTGAAGATCTTGACAAGTGGAGAGACAGGCTCCATTCATGGGTCAGAATGATAAATTCTCCCCAAAGTCATCCTTAATTTCAATGCAATACCAATAAAAATCCCAATAGGCTTTTTTGAGTTAGAAATTAACAACCTGATTTGAATATTCAGACCAAAATTTGAATATTCAGACCAAAATGTCTGAAATAACCAAAACAAGTTACAGAGGGCCACCAGCACCTGACTTGAAGATTCTGTATGAGGCTACAAGGGTCTAGAAGGTCTCATGTGGGCACCAAGGCAGACAGATGGACAGAGCGGACAGAGCAGACAGGGCCATCCAGAGCTGGACTCACTCCTGCACCGACAACTGACATTTTACAAAGGTACAAAAACAGTTCATCAGGAAAGGCCAAACAGATAGTTCCAATTAGACAGCCACATGTTAACCAACAGAGAACTCTGATCCCTACCTCATACCATATGTCAGCACCATCTAGAAACAGGCCATCAATCTAAATGAAAAGCCTAAAATCATAAAACTTCTAGAAGTAAGGACAGGAGATGTTTGTTTCTCAGCTACCACACTAAAAGCTGATCCACAACATTTTATTTATGTATTTATTTATTTATTTATTTATTTATTTATTTATGGTGCCAGGGATCAAACACAGGGCCTTGTGCTTGCTTGGCATGCACTCTAACTACTGAGCTAAATCCCCATCACCCCCACAACATTTTAAAAAATTGATAAATCAGACTTCAACAAATTAAGAAATTTTACTTATTGAAAGACACTGTTAAGAGAATGAAAAGATAAGCCACAGACAGGATGAAAATATTTGCAAATAACACATAAGACTCTGTGTGTGTGTGTGTGTGTGTGTGTGTGCGCGTGCGTGCACACGTGTGTGTGTTTTGTTTTGAGACAAGGTCTTGCTATGTTGCACAGGCTGGCCTCAAACTCATGATTCTTCTGCCTCAGCCTCCTGAGTGGTGACATTATAGGCAGTCATCACCATGCCTGGCCAAAATATATTTTTTAAAACTCTCAAAATTCCATAATATGAAAACAGCCTAGTCTAAAATGTGCAAAGATTGAATAGCTACTTCACGAGGAAAAGGAAAATATGCTCAGTATCATTCGTCACTAGGAAAACACAAACCCAAACCACAGTGAGATATCACTGCACCCCTGAGGGAACAGCTCAAATGATACACCAAGCCTCACGAGGAGGTGGAGCAAGTGAAATTCAAAAGGTCTGATGATTCCATTAAAAAACCAAACACACTAAACACAGGACTCAGGCTCTGCCTCCTGGGCATCCCTTGTACCAAGGGCCCAGAAACTTCCTTAGTGTGGCCCCGAAACAGAAACCACCCAGGATCCGTCAGTGGGTAACAGCGCGCAAACCACGTCACTCACCTCCATGCAGGCAATGCTTCCTGCTGCGGAAAGCAGGAACACTCAGCAATCTCAAAATAACTGCTAAGAGAAAGAGACCATTCTATGTCACTCCATTCATACAGTGTTCTAGGATATGAAAAAGTGTCTAGGGACACAGATCAGGGTTCCCTTGAGGACAGGGCCAGGAACAGACAGGGATGGATGTTGAGCTGGGACGGAGGGCCGCTGAGGGGACATCCGATGGTCCTGGATGGACACACATGCAGAAAGTTATAAAACGTAGCTCCAAACTTGTGGTTCGGGATGTATTTATTATACCTCAATAAAACTTAAGAAATGATAATTCCTGTTGTGTTATTTTGGAAAAAGTAACATTCTTGATTAGAAATCCCCCTTTATTTGTAGTTTTCTGAGACTTTTTATCATGAATAAGATTTGAGTTTTATGAAGTTGTTTTATATGCTGGGATGCCTATGTAGCTTTTGTTGTTTATTCTGTTAAGGTGGTGAGAAACTATCTTTGAATGTTAAATCAATGTGGAATTCCTGAAATAAACTGCACTTGACCATGGAGTATTAACTTCTTAAAAGACAGATTTGATGTTTTTAAGAGCAGTTGCAGGCTCACAAGAAAACTGAGCAGAATGTGCAGTTTCCATTCTCCTCTGCCCCTGGTGTGCACAGCCACCTCTGGCACCCTCATAGTGTGCATCTGTCATAGCCAGTGGGCCACAGGGACACAGGGCTGTCACCTAGTCTGCAATCCACACAAGGGCCCCCTTTCTGGGTTGTACTTACAATGGGATTGGATGAGAGTTCCTGACATGCATTCACCATCCTATCATCATATGGGATAGTCTATGTGCCCTACCTGTCCCCTGGCGTGGTTAAATGTCACTGCCCACTTGACTGGCTTGGGAGCTGCCGAAGGGGTTAGTAATGCACACTTCTGGGTGTGTCTAGGTGAGTCATGGGGTGTGACCTTGGTGACTAATATTTGGTTCTAGCCCCTTTCCTCTCTGGCTCTGTCCCCTGCTCTACTTCTTGGCTGCCATGAGGTGAATAGCTTTGCTTTGCCACACTCTCCTGCCATGATGCTCCTCTTGGAGCAGCCAACCATGGACTGAATCCTCTGAAAGCATGAGCCAAATTAAACCCCTACTCTTTCAAGCTGTGGGTGCTGACTATTTTGTCTCAGCAACAGGAAAGCTGTCTAACACACCATCTCTCTCACCCTCAGCCTCTGGCAACCACTGCTCTTTTTCCTATCACCACAATTTTGCTTTCTAGAAGGTCATATATTTGGAACAACACAGTGTGCAGCCTTTTTCACTTAGCAATATGCATGTGTTTCTTCTATGCTTTTCAAGTCTTAGTAACATTTCCTCCCCCTTATTTTTTTTTTTTTTGAGAGGGAGGTCTTGCTATGTTGCCTGGGCTGTCCCTGAACTTCTGGGCTCAAGTCATCCTCCTGCCTCAGGATTCCAGGTGCCAGGACTACAGACATGCACGCCATCCCTGGCTATACCTCTTTATAACACTAAATAATATTCAATTGTCTTGATGGACCACAGTTTGTTTATCCATTCACCTCCTGAAGGACATATTGGTTGGTTCCAGGTTTTGGCAATTGTGAATAAAGCTGTCATAGACATCTGAGTGCAAATTTCTGTGTGGACATAAGTTTCCACCTCTGTTGGGTAAATAACTACTAAGGAGCCTGATCCTATGGCAAGAGTTTGTACAGTTTTATGAGGAGCAAGTGCTGAGAGCATTTTCCATTTCTACTGCAGGGAGTGAGAGGTCCTTGCTCAGCTCCTCCCGCCACCTGGTCCTGTGGATTTGGGCCATCCAACAGGTGTGAGGCAGCATCTCATAATTGTTGTAATTTGCAATTCTCTAATACTTATTTTCCACCTGTAAATATTTGGTGAAGTGACTCCCAGTCTTTTGCCCCATTTTAAAATTGGGTTGTTCCATTTTCTTATTGTTGTGTTTTAAGAGCTCTTTATCTATTTTGAGTGATAGTCCTTTCTCAGATACGTTTTTTTTCAAGTATTTCCTACCAGTTTGAGTTTGTCTTCTCATCCTTTTGAGGAACTCTTTCATAAGCTGATTGAGTGATTGCTAATATTTTGTGTAGGACTTTTGTATCTATGTTCATGAGGTATACTGGACTTTAATTTCCCTTCTCCTAATGCTCAAGTTTTGGTAGCTGTCTGTAACTTGGCTGAATAAAGTGATTCTGGACATGCCCCTTCATCCTATCCTCTCTAGAAGAGTTTGTGTGAGGTTGGTTGACTTCTTCCTTAAGCGTTTGGAAGAATTCACCAGTGAAGCCATTTGGGTTGAATGCTTTCCTTGAGGGGGGCAGAGTTCAAGCTATGGATTCAGTTTATTTTACAGACACAGGAATATTCAAGTTTACTCTTTTTAAAGCATCTGTTTTGGCAAATGATGTCTTTCAAGAATTGGGTCTGTGACACCTAAGTGGTCAACACGTGTTGAGTTGCCACTCGCCATGTCAGTCTCTGTGGCTCTGTGGTGACGGCTCCTTTCCAGTCCTCGTGTTGGTGATTTGGGTTTCCTGTCTTTCTCAGCTTCCCTGGATGATCTCTACCTGGATCAATTACTTCCTTGGTAGTTGCGAAATGATGATTTTTGATTTTATCATCCCCTTTTCATTTATTAGCTACGACAGACTAAAGAACTTTCCACTTTCCTTGGGCTTTGCAGGAATTTGTGGTTTTAAGACTCCCAGGTCCCGCATTCCCTGGCCATCGTCCTTGTACTCAGTCTATTCTCCATAGAGTCAGTGTTTCCTTTAGTACACAGCGGTCTTTAGAAACCACCATCTCACTGCTGGGCTCATTCATCATTATGGATGTCATTGCATCAAGGCCCTTTCAGAGCACAGAGGTAAAAAGCGGTTAAATCATTAACATGGAGCAATATCTGCTCCCACAGGCATCTTTCTCTCTTCGCACTGAGAATGGTGGCACCAACCCCTCAACTCATCACATGTTGGCTCTCTACCCTTCATTTGTCTGTTTACTATCAGAACAGTGATGATAATTCCACCTGCTTCCAACACACAAAGTGTACATTTGGCCTGCTCTGTGCCATGGGAAGTCACAACCATTCTTGTGGAGGGAGAATTAGCCCTGTTCTAGGGATGAAGAAAAAACTTGGAAGCAAGGCGCAGAGAGGAGGGGCTCAGGGAGGCCTCACCTCCTACCTCACAGGTGAGATGCTATGTAGATGGATGTGGTGCCCGGCCTTGCTGCCCACTGGCCAAGGGGAGCCACAGCGCCCTCACAGATCACCACATGCTTCTGCCCTGCACGCCTCTCTGAAGCAGCCACCTGAGCCCAACCCTGCATTCAGGAGTCCATCCAGCATGCTCTGCTGGGTCCCCGTGGGGCTTACCTGGTGACGTCCCTGATGTCAAAGCCCAGCTGGCACCAGGAGTCCATGAGGGCCAGCAGCTGCCTCTGCAGGTCCAGGAAGTTGGCCATGTAGCATTCCATGAGGTTCAGCTGGTCCTGGAGCAGCAGTGGGGTGCTCATCTTCAGGGGAGCCATGCTCAGACCATGGCCGGCACCACATTTCCCCAGGGCCTGGACCCTGTGGGGCCTACAGGTGACCCAGAGTACCCTGAAAAGTGGGCAGGAGTGTGGCACACCCACCACAGCCAAGCTCAGTGTGTGGCCCATCCCCAGTGGCCCTGCAGCCATCCTCATCCCTGATAAAGGGCCAAAGCCCTGAGATGCTCAGTCATCACCTATAGTGCTCATCAGGTAGTGTGGATGTGGGACTGAGACAGGGCCCAGCCATTGTCCTGGGTCCCCCTTGAGGTTTGTGGCACAGGGACTGGGAGCATGTCCAGACCTCAGGAGTCCCCATGGGAATCCTGGCTGTGGCACAGTAACTTGACGCTGTGCCCACTAGAACAACTTTGGCAGAGCCCCTCCTCTGACCCTGTAGATGTCCCTTCCCCATGTGGTCACGTCAGGCTACTCAGACCCCAAACTGGACGGGGTACTACCTGGTAGGGCAGGATACGGGGGACAGTGTGCAGGGCAAGCTTAACCCAAAACCACTGAGGACTAGAGTCTGCTGCCACCCTGGGTACACCCCTGCCCACGCCCTCCCAGAGCAGGGCCAGATCTGAGCAACTCATAGGCCTTGAGCCTGGCGAGGTAGCCTGAGGGTCTCTGCACCCACGCTGACCGCTGGCAGCTGCCCCCAAACTGTTTCTGGAGACCTGGGCTTTATCCAAGTTCAACCTAAATGATTTGCATGAGAAAGACATTTACCTTTTCAACATCCAGTTCTGGCTGCAGCTTTAGCTTCGTGCCCAGCATGACTGCCTGGCGATACAAAGAGCGCGGATTAAGGCAGAGAGGGGCCCAGCACCATGGGCTCCCATCCTGTGTCCTGCCACGGCTGCTTTTGGCTGCCGCTGGCACAGCCCAGCCTGGGCCTCCTCCTGTCTCCCGACCCTGGGGAGAGACAAGGCTAGCAAGGCCCAGGGGTGGGCCGAGAGGTCTTCATATGGAGGTGTCCTGAGCCTGGGCCCGTCTGAGTGCTGTCCACGAGGCAGGACAGTGGCTGGGGTGGGTGCAGCATGGCAGCTGGCGCTGGGGGCATCGGCTGAGCCACCCCAGGCTCTGATGCAGCCATGGCACCGACCCTGAACTTCCTGTGCAGCCACATGCAGCCTGTGGCAGTCTCAGTGGGACGAAGGGAGCTAGAGGCCGTGCTCCAGCCCTGGCGTGCATCCTGGCTTCCAGGCCTTCCTACCGCCAGGCAGAGCTTGCCAGGCCCTGACCACCCGCACGTATCACAGGCTCATGCTGCTATTAATAATTTCCATACATTGCGTTCCCATTATGAGCAAAAATAACGGAGCAGCCCGGGAGCAGCTAGGCACCCCACCCGGCTGCTCAGAGACCAAAATAGCGGCCTGGGAAAGGCTCTGCATCCAGCCCTGGGACATGCGCGGGGGAGGGGCAGGGCTAGGGGCACAGGGCTGGGGGCCTCTCCCTGCACAGTGCTGACCCTGCGCCTCCACAGTCTGGCCTGGGGCCAGCAGCCTTGGCCTCCACCATGCCCCTCATGGTACAGGGCGTGGGAGGGGGCACAGGGCCATGGAGCAGGGTGCATGTGGGGAGTGCAGAGCACCAGGTGAGACCTGCATTAGAACCCACCCCCTCCAAGAGCTGCACAGACCGAAGAAGCATCCTCCCACCCTGGCCCTTACCCCCCACACAGACAGCAGCCATCAGGCTCCACACCCAGCCCCCACTGGACCAGGCAAAAGGGGTATTGGCTCAAACCCCAGGAGCCAGGCTCCCAGCAAGCCACCTGGGGAGGCAGAGAGAGGTGAGGTCAGCCTTCATGCCCCTCCCACTCAAAGACTCCTCTGACTTGGGGTGGCAGCGGGTGCAGGCCATGACCCCCAGGTGTGCAGCTCACTGTCTGGGGAGAAGGTCACAGGCTCAGGTGCCCAATTGCCTGGGCACAGACCCGCAGGCGTCCACTGTCGGGGCAGGAGCTTTCTGTGCACCTAGGGTGCCCTCTGGTGGCCAGGTGGCCCTGGTGATAGCTGCAGGGTGTGGCCAGCAGGCCTGGACCAACCCCTCTGTCCACTCTGTCCTGTAACCCAGGGGGTTCGGGCTCAGGGGTGGGCAGAGCTCAGCAGGAGAGGAATCTGCCCAGCTCCACCCAGCCATGGTCAGGAGCTTGGCCTTGTTGGGCCCGCCTTGGTGATTGGAGGGCGGAGGTGGCACAGAACCAGCTCCTCCACAAGCTTTGAGGCTTCCTGCAGTCTGTGGTCAGTGCTGTGGGGGTGACACCAAGCTCACAGCAGACCCAGCAGTGTGCTGCCCGTAGGAAGATCACCTGCAGGCTCAGGCACTGGCTGGCAGCCACACTGGGCTCAGGGAGTGGCCCAGTGGAAGGTGGGACAGAGCCAGGGGACAAACGAATGGGGCCTCCCTGCGTTCGTGCACCCTCCCGACTGCTGCCACCCTGACGGGCAGGAGATACCAGGTGGAAGGTAGGGGCAGTCCTGTGGGCTGTGGCCAGACAGGCCCAGGAGCTGTGGCTCTGGGAAAACAATTGGGAAACTCTTGGGAAGAGTGATCCCTGGACAGGAGGAGATCAGAGGGACAGGAGGACTGGGCAGGTGCCCGGGCCGGCCTCCCACCTCTGTGTGGGTCTGGAGCCAAGGGGGCCTCCCCCCTCCCGCCTTAAAGCAAAGCTATCTTTTTACCTTGATAAGCTGTTTAAAAAATGTAAATAAAATAACTCAGTGGACAAAAGCGGGCATTCATCCCGCCAGGGGCCAGCCGCTGCTCTGGACATGAAATATCGCGGCACATTGAGTCGTGAGCGCCTGCTAATCCGAGCGGACAGGCCTGAATGCGGCCCCTTTTGCTGGGCGCGGCGGTGGGCAGTGGAGCGTGCACCGCCTGCTGGGCGGCCCTGCTGGGGACAATGGCTTTTCTTCATAGAAGGGGCCACTGGGGGACAAGAGCCCCCTTTGTGTGGGGACGCCAGCTCAGAGTGGAGGGAGGTGCATTCAGCAGCCCAGACACTCTTTGAAAGGCTGAGTGTAACAGAAGATGCCTGAAACACTAGCCTGCCTTCTGTGTCCACGCTGTAGCCCGCGCTCCCCGCCTGAGCCTGGCCACGCGAGGGAGGCCTCAGCCCACATTGTTCCTGGGTGCGGCCATGTTGGTCCTGCCTCCACCAGCCAGCAGAGGAGGCTGGGGGATGAGACAGACAATGACACGAGGCCACCTCCCGGGGCCACTTCCCTGGGCTAGGCCAGAGAGGCCAGGACCCGCTTCTGAACCCCAAGAGCAGGGGCAGTGACCCTGTGCACTATCTCCAAAGGGGTCCTGCTGGCCTCATCTCAGGACAGCAGGTGCCCCCGCGCACTATGGCTTCCTGCCCCCCGCAGGCCCTACTGCTCCCACTGCCTTACACAGACCACGTTGCTGCTGGGTACTCTGGGTCAGTCCCAGACTTCAGGGCCCAGCCTTCCTCTCAGGACCTTCTGGGCTTACCCAGGAGCCAGCCATGCTTATGAGGTTGACTCAGAGCCCACGTGACTCCGAAAGACCCACTTAGCTCTCATGGAGGCCAGTCGGGGGTCACACGTGGGCAGGGAATGTCACTGCGGCTCCCACAGGCCCTGCCCGGGGCCTTTCCGAGGGGGGACTCACTGCCATACTCAGCTCAGGGCTGTGCCCAGCACACAGCCAGGCAACACCCAGACTGGGTAATGGACGACTCAGTGAAGGGCAGAGGTGGGAGGGTCTCTACCCCATGCTGCAGATGATGCCGAGAGTTGAAGGACAGGTGGGAGCATGGCGGATGCTGGCAGGTGTCCTCAGAATGAAGGGACCCTGGACACCAGGGCACCAGGGGAGGGGGATGGCAGGGGCACGGGCCTGGCATCTGCCTTGGTCAGGCAGTGTGAGGGGTCCTGCAACTAATGCCCAGCGTGTGGCTGAGCTGGTTCCCAGGCCCCACCCGAACCAGGGTCCCCCGCAGCTAACGGTGGCTCCCGTCCCTGATGGCACACACAGGAGTTGAAGGAGCCCGCTCTGTGCAGCTGGGTGGCATGGTCACTCACTTCCTTGAACCTGTGCTCCTGGAGGAGACGGTACATGCGGGCCACACGGGCACTTGTGTCTGCATCCTGCAGCTGGAAGATGCTGACCGGTAGGCTCTGCCAGACTGGAGGGGCAGCGGTTGAGGACCCTGAGCTCACAGGCCTGCAGCTGCGTCCATCCTGCACTGCCCTGGAGGACCCAAGACCCAGGCTCACTGGAGGGGCACTGCAGCCTGGGTATCATCCTGGCTAGGGCAGGAACTGGAGCCACGGAGGCCTGGTCAGGAAGTCAGTCCTTGGGGGGACTTTGGGGCAGCCTGGAAGGCTGGCAGAGACCAGGGACCAGGCTGAGGTCAAGGGCACAGGCTGTGCTTGGACACGGCTCCCGGGCACCCGGGGTGTCCCCAGGCATGTCTGTGCCTGTGGTCAGCTCACCAGTGACCCAGTCCTCGAGGGAGGGCCCCCCCAGCATCCCCCACCAGCCTCCAGCAGGTCCAGCAGGCCAGCCTGTGGGTCGTCCAGGCCAGCAAACCCCCGCCAGGCTTCCTCCTGAAGTTGCGGAGACACAAAACCTCATTGTCACTCTGACTCCTGCTAAGCCCCCACCCAGGAGGTTTTAAAATTTAATCTATTCAGAAGGTAACTGTCGCTATTCAGCCACCACCCAGGCCTCTCTCCCGTGACTTTTCATGCCGCTGAGATTCTCTTCTGCTCCACTGGGCCCCGAGGCCACAGGGGCAGCGGTCATTGTCCACACTAATTACCCCATAAAGGCAGGGGCTTGTCCTTGCCAGACAAAGGGCCTCGGTGGCCACAGGGACAGGTTCACCAGTCCCCATCCTGAGAGGGCACCTGGGCAAACGGCACCCGGATTTCTGGGTCTAGTGAGCAGCAGGGAGCAAAGGAAAGGGCTGGAACCTGAACTGCAGAGTAGCTTCCATTCACTTCTGCAGAAGATTTGGGACACTAGGAGGCAAAAAGAGAAAAACAGTCTCCGTGAGGTCTCCAGCTCCGGGCCTCTGAATTAAAACCCATGTGACTGCAGACCCAGCAGGGCCCAGGTCTGGATTCCCAGCATCCCCCATGGTGCCACGCGGCGCCCCAGGTGCTGAGCGCAGAGGGGAGAGGAGAGTCCACCTGCCAGAGAGGAGGCTCAGCTGCAGGGAGGGCACAGACCCCACTTGGGAGCTGGGGAGGAACTGCTGGGGAAAGGTGGCCAGTAAAGGTCACTAGGCTATGGAACACAGCAAAGCAGCTATCTGTCTGACCGCCATCACAGGGCCACAGGCACAGAGCCTCACCCACAGCATGGCAGGAAGCCTGGCCTTCAGTGCCAGAATAGTCTGTCCTGCTGAAAGTGCTCCCCATGAAAAGACAAGCACAGGGCAGGCCACCAAGAGCCACAGGCACAGAGGCCGCGGATGCCAAAGGACACGGACAACAGGACACAGAAAATGAGCACCCAACAGAATGAAGGAAACGGGTGTCAGGCCAAGAAAATAAGAAAAACAGGGGGCTGATCTGAAAAAGAACCAAAGAGAACTTTAAAAGGGAAAAATAGAAGGCGCATGTCTGTAACCCCAGCACTGTGAGAGGCGGAGGCAGAAGGGTCACAAGTTTGAGCCCAGCTGGGACCTCTCACGCCGAAGTCTAGGTCCAGAAGATTCCGGGTCAGGTCTTTGTCTCGGTGGCCTCAGCATCCGGACCACGTCCTGCCTGCCTCCCTCCCGTTCCATCCCCTGGCAGATGGGCGCCTTCATGCCCTGCTCCAGATTCAAAACCTTTCACAACAGGGCACCGAAACCGGCCCTACTGGTCTGGGCAAAAACAGGCGGGGATCACAGGAGACACCATCACCAAGGCCAGAAAACAGAAGTGAAGGCTGAGACTGGCAGCTCACCTGTGCACCTGGAAGTGGTGTGTGAGGGAGAGGCAGGGACAGAACCACCCTGAGCAGGGGACAGAGGGTTCCCCATGGGCGTGTGTGTGTGTGTGCGCGTGTGTGTCCCCAGAGAAGAGGAACCAGGGACCTGCATTCCCAGCGGCAGAAAGCAGGTGCAGGTGAGGACGGGCACAAGGACCGGCCTGACAGCTCCAGATCTCGGAGGCAGGGAGAGGACAGAGCCTTGACCAGTCAGGCCATCAGGGAGCTGAGCCTCAAGGGTGACCCCGTCCAGAGTCACCTAGTCCTTCCTGAGCTTCGAAGACAGCAAGAGACCCTGAGAAAGCGACAAACCTGGAGGAAGCCACTGCAGTGCTGGAGCTCAAACAAATAAATACACAACGAACAAATGAACGAATGAACAAATGAGGGCCACTTCTCCTGCTCCTGCCGTGGCCCCATCCCTGGCTCCCTGCCCTGGACACTTGCCCAGCAGTGCCCAGAATACTGAGGTGCCATGGAGGGGATGGCCTTGTCCCTACAGCCACCTGGGGCCCTGGGCTGGGTGGCCAGCTGGCCACTCCCACCTCACAGCCCACAGGGCGCCAGGGCTTCCCCATGGACCACGGCATCTGCAGGGCCTGCAGCAGGAGGAAGGTGTCCCGGCCTGTGGGACAAGGTTAGCGTGCGAGGGGAGGCAGGGGCACCGAGAAGAGGCCATGGTGCCTGGGCCTCTGCAGCCCACTCCAACCAGAGCCGGGTTCTTTTTGGGTTTTGGGGGCAGGTTTGCGATACACACTGATCACTTTCACCTCAGGAACAGTACATAGCACGTCTTGATCGTTTCTGTTCTCCGCCCTCCCCACCCCATTTCTGGTTTTTCGGGCCTTTGCACTGAGCTACACCCTCAGTCCTTTTCTCTTTTCTTCCTTCCTTCCTTCCTTTCTTTCTTTTTACAAATTCGATGACTCTATCCACGATGTCCAGAGTAGGCAAAGATAAGTATACAGACAGAGGTGGGCTTGTGGAGGACTCAAGCTAGAAACTGGGGAGATGGGGTTTCCTTCTAGGGTTATAAAAATACTCTGCTTTGGGTGGCAATTATGGGAAAACCATGAAACACAAATCTTAAAAGGAGAAATTTACTGTGTGCTGATTTCAGAGGGTTTCTAATAACAACTCAGTCCTTTTCTTATTCTTTATTTTGGATAGGTCTCACTAAGTCACCAGGCTGGGCTCAGTCTTGCAACCCTCCTGCCTCAGCCTCAGAGCTGGATTCTGTCCCCTCCCACATTGTCCAGGTCCTGCCCCCCCCCATAGCATGGCTGGCTCCCCATGGCCCTCCTCATCCCCCAGGCCCTGCCTGCCCCTGCCACACTGCCACACAGAAGCCTAGGCCTTCCAAGGGCTCTCCCCAGCTTGGGCCAGCCCCACCATGGCACACCCTCCCATAGAGCTGAGCTGGGCACCTTTGGGGTGCCTTCCACACCCCACTGGCCCTACAGTCCCAGCCTCGGGGGATCTGCTCTCTACACAAACTTCTGCAAAGGCTGACGACCAGAGATGTCCCATGGACAGCCCTTTCCATCTTGGTGTGCAGTCCCCGAAAGTAAGACCCAAGGGTGTCCAGGTACGATCAGCTGACAAAGAAGCATTCAAGACAGGAAGCTGAGGTGGAAGGATTGCAAGTGTGAGCCTGGGCAACCTGGTGAGACCCTGTCCCAAAAATAAAAAAGTCGAGGTGTAGCTCAGTGGCCTGTGTGTGATCCCCAGTACAACAAAACAAAATGAAATAAAATGTTTGGACAGGGAGGAAGTCCTAGGCAGGGGCAGGTCAGGGCAAGGCAGGGAGGCCAGTTTGGGGCTGGGGACCACAGCCACTCCAACTGGGGACAAGGACACCCAGGCTGGGCAACCCAAGTGACCCACAGGTGCAGGGACAACAGGTTTGTGCCAGAAGCCAGGCTGGTATCACAGAGCCCATGGAACTCAGCCCCGTGGGAGGAGCCATGAGACCCTTCAGCACAGAAGCACACTTCTGTCGACAGTTTGGGAAGTAACTCGGCCCCTACAGCACAGGGAAGGTCCTGAATCGAATGGAAGATGGCTACTCAATGCCAGCACCCTCCACAAGAACAGAACAAGGTCCAGGCAGCCCACATGGCCAGAGGAAGATCGAAGACATCGCACATGAAAGGGAAAAATGAAGACAAGTATGGCCCACTACAAGTTTGGAGAAGGCCACGAGCAAACAAGTTAGACCTGATCAGCGCCATTGGCACAGATTCTGCTCAGCATGAGGCCAAAATTAAACATCGATTGTTCCCTATAATTGCATAAGACAATCGAACTCCTTGGGTAACTATAACAAAGGAGATTTGTGCAAAAAAATTTTTTTTCAGTCCCAAGGATTGAACTTAGGGCTTTCATGCTGAGCTACAACCCCAGCCTGCTTTTATTTTTTATTTTAAAACAGGGTCGTGCTAGGTTGCCCAGGCAGGACTCAAACTTGTGATCCTTCTGCCTTAAAACATTATTTAAAAACAATTAAGAGACTGAAGTAGAGGAAGGGCCAGACCAGGTAGCTGTGTTATGCACACGCGTGTTGATTCTCCTGGAGTTAATCCGCAGATTCCGCCCCTTTGCAATCAAAACAGTACCAGCCACATGTGCCCGCGTGTGTGCCCGGACGTGTGCACCCGTGAGCGTCTGTGCCAAGTCCCCCGGTATGCATGGCTCATCCTGGCAGGACGGGGGTGCAGGTGGGGAAGCAGCACACAGAGGGACTCTTGTGCGCCAGGCCCAGGTCACGGCGGAGCCCTGCAGTGGGGCAGCTGGGGGCCAGAGTGAGGACACCACGCCTGGGCGGCCAGGCCTGGAGCCTCCATGTGTGCACAGGGGCCCACAGAGGCCCCAGGAGGCTGTGTCCTTGTTCAAACTAACCCTGGCTTCACGCCTTGCACGTGAGAATGTGGGAACGATCTTGGAGTAGGGGAGGCCACACGGGGTACCCGCAAATCAACAAGATGCCAACAGGAGCCTGGGAGAAGGTGTGGGTGGGCACCGGGACCCCAGGAAGCGCAATGACTGCCCACTCACTACTGTGGCAGAGATCAGCCCACGGGTGCTGAGGGCCCGAGTGCGGGTGCCGCACCCTGCGCGGCTCGCTGGATGTCACCGTGGACCTCAGACACGTGGACGTAGCCTCGAACCACTCCCAGGTGATGCATGAGGGCACAGATGGCAGAGGAGCCCCGTCCACTGCGGGCCGAGACGGGAGACACCTGACATCCACTCCAGGACCACTAGCCCGTGGGTCAGCCACATCCTGTCACACGTGCCCCAGGGCGATGTGACCCCTCACCAGGCCTGAGTGTCGAGGACAGCTTTGCACGGTGCTCAGAAGTGTCTGGTGGCCAGGGTGGCGGTGACCCTTGGCCTGGGGGAGCGGGTGGGTGGAGCAGGTCCTATGGCATGAAGTCCCTCTCACCCTCAGCGCTTGGTTCATTGTTTTGTTTGTTAGGGGCTGTATGTTAGAGACTGTATGTCACAGTGGAACAGATTTTTTTTTTTGAAGCAGAGAAACTCGGATTGACAAGGTGAGGTTCTATGGACAGATGGCGCTTTGTGCCCTGAATGGTGCACTCAGAAATAGTTAAGGTGAGCTGGGCGTGGTGGTGCACACCTGCAATCCCAGCTACCTGGGAGGCTGAGGCGAGAGGATTGCAAATTCATGTCTAACTTGGGCAACTTCATGAGACCCTGTCCCCCAAAAAAGTGCTGGGGATGTAGTTTATGAGTACAGCACTTGCCTCAAATGCACAAGGCTGGGTTCGATCCCCAGCTCCACAAAAGAAAGAAAAAAGGGGGAGGAAAGAGAGAAGGGGGTAAGGCAGTAATTCTTATACCACAATTGCACACCAGGAAAGGGCAGCCTTGTTTTTTGCATTTGCTAAATTCAGCTCTACTTTTTCCAACTCACCAGGCCCCCAGTGCAGCCTCCCTGGTCTTTGCAGCCATCACCCTTGGGTGCTCCAGCCCTGTCCCAGCCACCATCCCTGCCTGCCCTGCCCCAGCCAGGATCTCCTTACTATCTATGGGGCTCCCTGCTTCCCTGGCGCCTGCAGGATGAGCCCAGTCGGCAGTTGGAGGGGCCCTCAGGAAGCCCCGAAGGACAGGAGATGGCCAGGCCATGTCTCCCTAGCTTCTCGGGGCTGGATGCTCACCATCCCCTCCTGCCTTGCCTCTGTGTCATTGGGCTCCATGGCCAAGGGTACCAATCCTCAACGTGACCTGCTCCCTGCCTGGCTCCTGCATCCTCTTCTTCTATGTTTATGTGGGCCCGGCAGCACTGTCTCCCTCCAGACACCATTAGCCAAGGCCATGAACCATGTGTAGTGGATGCCCCTCGGGAAGCGTGGTAGCCAGCAGGGCCTGCATACACACATGAGTCACACAGTTCTGGGAGCTCCCAGGGACCCCCAGGTTCTCAGGCTGAAGCACAAGGGGCCCTGCAGCAGGCATGGGGTGGGCACCTCCAGGGCATGCCACACCACAGCCATGACGCACAAGGCGAACAATCACTGCTTCCTGTTCATATGACATAAGAAAAACAGGATACCGGGAGGCGTGGGTCTGAGTGGAGGAGATAAGCTGCTCTGCAAACTTCTGCTGGGGGCTGCGGGGCAAGGGCAGGGGCCACCCTCCGTGCAGGACATGGGGATGCTATACCCCCTGGGCGCTGCCAACCTAGGCCACCCTGCCTAAGGGGCCAGCTGCCCTCTACCAGTCTCTGGCCCCAAACCTCCCACCCACAGATCACAGCTACCTGTACTGGCATCCTTGGTCTTCAGGTCTGGGGTGACAGGAGAGGTGTCCTCAGGCCCAGGCATGTCCCCTGACCCCACCCAGGACCAGGCCCACATTCCCACCAAGGACTGAGAAGCTCAACTGCAGTTTCTCCCCACACAGACCCCGCATCCCTGCTGCACATCTGAGACCTCAGATAGTGGGGCTAGGTGCCGTGGCCCTGGACAGTGGACACTTGGCCTCTGCAGAGCTTCCTGTGGCACACGGTCCCCAAAGCGCCCCCTGGCTTCGGGCTTGGGCTGACATCCCACACTATGCTTGTCACCTCAGTATCCTTCCATTAGCCTCCTGCCATCTGTCCACGGTCAAGCTGCTGGGACAGCAGAAGGTGACTGGAAAGGGGCCCAAGTCCCCAGTGACCCGGCCCATGGTGCCAGGACCTCGCTCCATTGCAGTGTGGCATGCCCATGCTCCCCGCCGCTCCTCAGCACCACCCCTGAGCTTGATGCCAACTAAATTCATCCATGAGCCGAGCGCCCAAGACAGACTTGGCAGTGCCCGTGCCTCAGAGGCTGAACAGGGCAGGACACTCCCACTTGAAGCTGTCCACGCCGTGGCAAAGAGAAAGAAGAGGTGTGGACACCCCGTAGGAAGAGTTGCCTGCATGGAAGAGACACAGGGGTCACAGTCACAGGAGGGCAAGGCCGGGGCCCCGGGAGAGCACTCAGGCTATAAGACCAACTCGTGCAGGATCTGTTTTCCTTCAGACTGGGTGTCAGGCACAGCATCTCCGTGATGAGAAAGCCAACTACTACAGCTCAGCGTAGGAAACAGAGTGGCCAGGCCACGGGCCCTGGTCACAGAGCCCAGACCAAGGCCCTCTCTGCTCACAGGCAGTGTGCAGCTTCTTCTCATGGTCTCAGAAGCCAGCTCCAACCTCCCTCCAGTCCCAGCCCCAGGCAGCTTCTACAGCCCCAAGGAGCATGGGAAGCCCAGCTGGGGCTGGGCAAGAGCTGGCTGGGCATTGCTCAGCACAAGGGCAGCAACCTCCAAGGCAGAGGATCCAGGGAGAGGGCCCTGAGGTCCTGGGGGGTGCTGGGGTAGGGCCTGCGAGGTGACAGTGGAGCCTCAGGGAGGGCTTGGAACTAACGCCACTCCCTCTAGACATGTCCCTGGGTCCCCAGTGCAGATTTGTCCCCCAAGCCTCTGGGACACAGCCTGGCGAGGAAGAGGGCAGGGGCCTGGGCTGATGGCTGCTCCTTGAACACCCCCATATCATGCCAGTAGCCTCCTATGGGGCCTCCAGGCACCTCGATTCCCCAGGATCACACGCAAGGGGCCACCCCAGAGCTCACAGCCTGGCCTTCCCAGGCTGTACTCCCTCTGCTGCTGGTGTCACCTGCCTGTGTCCCTGCAGGGAGTGGGCTCCATCCCCCAGGAAGTCCCTCAGGGCCAAGGCTACAGGAAGTGGAGGCTCAGCCTCCACCCCAGCCTCAGGGTCTGCTGCCTGGGATCCCAACGTTCACTGAGCCCATGGGGAGCGGGGCTCTGGGCACAAGGGCCTCCCTCAGGCTGGGAAACTCCCCAGTACCCAGGGAGTACCCAATGCCCCAAGCCTCAGCCGCAGAGAGGAAGAACATCTCTGAGCCCTCAGGTGCAGGGTATCTTCTTGGTCTGGGGCAGGCGGCCTGAGGCAAAGAGGGGGCCAGGCTACTACCTTCTGCATGGCCTCACTGACAGCCCAGGATGTGCTGGGCCTAGTGTGGGGGACTAGGACCTTGCTTAGGGACTGGGGTGCAGAGCATAGGCTTTCAGCCAGCCGTGCAGCAAAGCCAGGACCCAGGCATGCAAGTGTCCGGGGATGACGGCACCACCCATCTGAAGATGCTCTGTCCTCCATTGCTGGCCACCCTAGCCCTGGCCTCTTGTCCTGTCTCTGGCCTGGTCTGGGGTACAGCCCAGTCCCCACAGCAACCATCCAGGTTAGGGGCCGCATGGAGACACTGCTGCAGGACAGAGAAGACCAGGGTTCCCCCTGTATCACCAGAGAGCGGCTCCCTGCTGGCTATGCTTCAGCCCTGGTGGGGATTCTGTGGCCCGGGCAGGACCTGGGGGTGGCCGCAGTGTGGGGACAGGGACGTGGGGCACTGGGAGCAGCTCCTCAGAGTAGGGGTCAGGTGGGGGCACGGTGACAAGCTGGCTTTGGGCTCCCTCACCTGATGCTGGCCTGGCCCTTCCCCCGCTCCAGGGTAGATAAAACCCTTCTGTGTTGGCCTGGAGCTGCAGCTAGGAGACTTGCTGTGGGGTGTGGTGCCAGCTCAGGGACATGCTTGGTCTGCAGGTGACTCGTCCACACCTGCTCACTCCTCAGCACTGTCTGCCAAGCAAGTCCTGCAGCCCCCCATGGGGTGGGGGCTGTCGGGAGCCTTCCTGGGCACCTCTCCCATCCCCTACCTGCACGCAAAGCCACAGAGCCGGACGCCCTGATCTGCTCATGACCCTGCCGTGTCCAGTCTAGGAGGCCAAGAAAAGGCTAGGAGAAAAGGACAGTGGGGTGTCTGGCTGCATGGAGACTCAGGAGTCACCCACAGCTGGGAGGCCCTGGTCTCGAAGCACCCAGGCAGCAGGTCTCCAGCCCCAGTCCCAGGGCTGAGAGAGGTCGTAGCTTCCACTCTCACCCTGCCCAGGGCCTCAGGTTGGCCCTGCCCTCCACGCCACCCGAGACCCCCAGCAGGAGCCCGAAGCATGCAGCACAACCGGGCCACACACACAGGCAGGGTTCAGGCCACCCCCCAAGCAGCTGGCCCAGGGCCGAGGATGTGAGGCGCTGCCCCTTGGCCAGCAGAAGGGCCCTGTCCACACCATAGCACGGCAAGGCAGGACGACCAGCCTGGGACCACGCTGAGAGCCACCCTTCTGGGCCTAAAGCCAAGCCCCTCAGGAGGACGCTTCGGCATGGCTCAGCCAGGATGGGGAGCTGGGGGTGCACCCTGAGCCAACCCACACGCTGTACAGGGGCAGCCCGGCCCAGCTCAGGTCACCAGCTGGGACAGAACCCAAACCACCCACAGGTCAGAACCAGCTCCTTCAGAGGACAAGCGCAATGCCAGAGTCTCCACAGCACAGTTCACAACACACAGCAAGAAACCAGAAGATTCATAACCAAGGAAAAAACAGACATCGAAAGCAATGCTGAGGTGGCCCAGATGTTGGAATTAAAGACTTTTTTTTCTGGTACTGGGGACTGAACCCAGAGCCACACCGAGCTACATCTCTAGACATTTTATATTTTTTATTTTCAGACAGGGTCTCACTAAGTTGCTAAATTGACAAGGCTCAGTTTTAACTTGCAATCCTCCTGCCTCGGCCTCCCAGAGTGCTAGGATTGCAGGTGTGCACTACTATGCCCAAGTTGGGGCAACTTTTTATTTATTTATTTATTTATTTATTTATTTATTTATTTATTTATTTTTGGAGACAGCTTTTAAAGAGATCATTAAGGCAAAATGAGGACTTGCCAGGCATGGTGCATGCCTCTTATCCCAGCACTTGGGAGGCTGAGGCAGGAGGATTTCAGTGTGTTCAAGGCCAGCCTGAACTATATAGCAAGACCTGTCTCAAAAAAAAAAAAAAAGAACTGCATTTCGGGGGTTGGGGATTTAGCTCAGTGGTAGAGCACTTGTCTAGCAAGCACAAGGCCTTGAGTTCAATCCCCAGCATCCCCCTCCAAAAAAAGAAAAAAAAATGAGGGCTAAAAATAGACATATCCAGATTTAGGGTCAGGACCTCAACATATGAACTTGGGGGACACAATTCAGGGCACAGAAGGACAGGAGGCACTGGCCCTTGCAGGTCCTGCCCCAGGAAGTGGCAGTGCTCCCCACGCTGGTGCCCTTGGGGACTCTGGACCCCAGTCCCTCTGTCACCCAGGAGCGAGGGCTGTGTCTACCCCACAGGGGAGGGGACAGCAGCTCACTCGTGTCCAGCCTGGCCTCACCCAATCTCTCTCCTTTATCACTCACCTTTATTTGTATTTGTATTTTTCTATTTACAAAGGCATTGTGGGCATTCAGTAGAATATTTGGGGAAATAGGTAAGTTTGTGAATTCTGAAGCATCAATGCAAAGATAGTTATTAAAACCTCAGTCTCAGGGCTGGGGATTTAGCTTAGTGGCTAGAGTGCTTGTCTCGCAACCACAAGGGCCTGAGTTCGATCCCCAGCACCAAAAAAGAAACAAACTAAAAAACCTCAGACTTCTCATACCCATGCTCCCCACCCCTGGGTTTTTCCAGCGCCCATTTTGACCTGGCCTGTGGTTGGGCTGGCTCTTGTCACCCAGCTGGATGTGGGGCAAGGCACACTCTCCTGCAGCCATGAGGCTCCAGAGCTGCCATCAGCCACTGTCCACAGGGCCCACACAGGGCCAGCACCCTGCTCTGCCAGCACCTGGGGAGTGGCGGCAGCTAGGAACCCCAACCCCACCTGCTCCCTATCCAGGAAGTCCCATAACCCCTGGGCTCTGGCTCCAATGAGGGCTGGTCCCGTCCTGAACTCCAGGCTGACTCACTCTGCCCTGAGCTGCCTGAGGACACCAAGGGCCAGCAGAGCGCTGGACAGGCCGGGGTACCCACTTGTCACCCTACCAGGTGGCCCCTCCTCCACATCTGTCTTGTGACCCGAGGCACAAAATGACTCTGGGCAGGAAGAAATTGCTTTAGGCACAGCTCTATTCCTTACAGCACCAAAGCCTCAGTTTCTCTTTTCTGCTGCTCCCTGGGTCTTTTCCCAAGAACACACTGGTGTTCTGTACATCGAACCATGGCCACTCGAGTTCCTCACAAATTCAGCTGAGGGCTCAGCACAACCAGGCTTCTCCTCGGCTGGCTTGGGTGGACAGGGATCCAGGCACACAGCCTGCCCTGCCCCAAGCCACCCATCGGAGCCCTGATGACACCCCCTCTCCACACCTGGAAGCCAAGCTGAAGGTCCCTTGTTCTTAAGGACAAGCAAAGCCAGTAGTAGTGGAGTAGTGGTGGCCCCTATTGTCCCAGCACTTGGGAAGCTGAGGCAGGAGGATCCCTTGAGTTCAAGACCAGCCTGGGCAACACACAGCAAGATCCCCTCTCAAATAACCGACTAAATAAATAAATAGATACATGACTGTTACAATAATACATATAAAGCTCCACAGGGAACCAAGGTGTCCAGGACTGAGCTATCTGGGGCCAAGAGGGTGTCAGACATGCCCGGGTCCCCAGAGCCCCAGCTCCCCATGAAGGTGTTCGACCAATGAATGAAAGAATGAGTGAATGAAAGAACCTGGGTGAGCAGGGCAGGCGCCTTGCAGGGTCTTCCCTGGGCTCCCTGAACTCCCTGAACCCTACTGCACTGCAGCCCCTCAGGAAGTCCCTCGCTCGGGGCTAGGACAGACCCCTCCCTCCCAGGATGACAGCAGCGAGGCCACTAGACCAGGCCAGGTGGGCTCAGCCTCTAGAGAAGTCAGAACCGAGATCGCCTGGCCTGCCCTGGGTCCCCAGCTGGCGTATGGGAGCCCCCTGCAGGGCACCAGCCGGCTGGGCCAGGAGCTGATCTCTGGGTCCCTCTGCTGGCCAAACCCGGCGGTGCTCCTACTCAGGCCAGTCTGTCACTCAAGAGGTCAGAGCCTCACGGGCCTTGGTGACCGTCTTACACCCACATACACACACCCATGCTCACACGCACATGTGCAAGTGTGCATGTGCAAGTTGTGCAAGGGAAGGGGCAGGTCTGACTGGCACTCTGCCTCTTCTCCGAGGTCCCTGTGGCTCCACAGTGCAGGAGGGGCATCTCTAAGGCCCTGCAGGGAGCTGGAGACACAGTGATCTCAGAGCCTTTGAGGGGTGGGGGGCTGTGTCCGCAGGACAGCAGCCAAGCCCCTCAGGGGCTCTAGCAGGTGAGGGGAGGGCCACGAACAAGCTGATGATGCCAAAATCACCCACCGCAGACTCATTAAATTGACCGCATTTAAAATGGATCAAACCTGCCTCCCATCCCAGCCTGGTGAGCCGAGGCAGGGCTCAGGCGGCTTTGGCTCAAAACGAACAAGCAGCATGGCTGGTGCCTGCCCACAGGAGCACTTGCTGTAGCCTCAAGCACCGGCTCCCCTTGTGCTGCCCCTGCCTGACATCCCTGGCCACACCTGGTCAGCGGCGGACCCACCTGTAGCAGCCCCCAGGGGAGGCGCAGGGCCTTCACCCGCCCAAGTGGGGGAGGGCTGCACAGTGGCAGCTACCTGGTGCCCACCTGAGACAGCTGTGCTGGGAACAGGGCTGGGGACACTGGAGGTGGCCGGACAGGGGCCGAGGCCCCTCCTGCTTGCCTTGCCTGCCCTGGGCCAGCTCCCCAGTGGTCCCACCATGTGGATGGGCCCAGGTCATCATGCAGCAGCAGGGGACATCTGGGCTGCTCTTGCCACCTCAGCTGCCGTGAACAGAGCTGCTGTGCGCACCATGGACACATTTCCAATGAGCGTGGATGCAGACCCAGGAGTGGAACTGGGGACCCTGTTTCTCCAGGCCTCACCCACATGTGTCTTTTCCAATTTATGCCATAGGACAGTCAAGGTCCAGACTCTGGCACCCCTAGGATGGGGTCTGTTCTGCCTGACGTGCCAGGCCCTTGGGTCTCAGAGGCCCAAGGGGCAGGTAGCAGGAGACCAGGATGCAGATATTGCTCCTCTTCCTGCAGAGAAGACCCCAGAGGTGCCTGCTCAAGTCCTCTGGGGACCATGGTAGTGACACCCTGTCCTCTGCATCGCTGGCTCCCACCTGCCCTCAGCCGTCTCAGAGCTTTGACCTGCCCAGACCGCCCGGCCTGCAGAACAACATGAAGCCCCAAAGGCTGCCCAGTGCCGGCTCCCTCAGCACCTGGGCTTCCATCAGGGAGGTGCTGTGTGCCCCACACCCCCACCCCAGTGTCCACAGCCTAGGCCTGGAGCACAGGGAGCTGCTTGAGCAGGGGGCTGCACAGATGTGTCTAGTGAGATGGTGCAGGAAGGACACTTCGACCGCAGCCACTCTGTGCCCCAAACCCATGGGCACTCAGGGCCAATGGACATCACCCAAGCCCAGGACAAAGGAACCATGGGGCTGGCTGTCACTCATGCTGGGACACACCACCCCAACAGGTGCTCCTGACCCAGAGTCTGGCACCTTAGGTTCTCCTCACCTCCCACCTGCTGCTCCCACCCTGCTTTGCTTTCTTTGAGGCTGCACCTCGGCTCCCCATCTCCTGGGGGGCTCCAAGGTCTCCTCTCCCTGGAGGCACCCTCTCTGCAGCTTGTATGCCCCTCAGTCTGGGCGTCGAGGGGCAGGGGAGGGGATGAAGACCTTCAGTTGGATGCTGGCGGAGTCAGAGCTGGCACCTCTGCCTCCAGTGGGGGCACACAGGCCCTGTGACCAAGGGCCACCAAGGGCCATTGCAGTTGTCCCTGTACTGCCCATGTGCACAGGTACAGGAACCTCCCTCCCACCCTCCCATCAGGGGAAACTGCTAGAAGTCTCGGTGACAGAAAGTAACAGGTGCATGACCTGGCTTCCAGGAGGATCCGGACTGGGCCTCTTGAACTGCACCTCCCGCCTGCCACCCTGCTCGGGGCTCCGGCTCCCTCCCCTACAGACGGCTCACCCCCTCCAGTCCCCCAGGCCCTCCCCCTCCCCCAGCCTCCCGTCCCAAAAGGGAAAACGAGGCTTGACCCCAATCTGGGTTGGACTTTGGACCTGGCACAGCAACTCCCTTGGGCCTCGATGGCCAGACAGTGTCACGCCCAGGGCCACGACGGCGGTGCTGATCATCTCCATCCACCAGCGTGGGACGTGTCGCGGCGGGGTGTTTAGGGATGAGATGAATGTGCAAAGGATGTGGAGCGCCTTGCTGAGGGTGGGCCTCGCCCGATCAGGTGAAGGGCCCAGCGCCAAAGCCTGGTCCGAGAAGGTGGAATCCGCTCCGCAGCTCCCGCGCGGGCCTTGCTGAGAGCGCCTCGCCAGCACCCGGCCTGGCGCTCACCTGCACCTGCAGGTCCCCTGCGCAAAGTTCAGGCCTGGCCCGGAACCTCGGCCCCCTAGCGGCTGCGCGCAGGACCGCTTTACCCTGGGCACCGAGGCCCACGCGAGCCGGCGCGGAAGAGGCTGGGCCGGAGATCAAAGGGGCGGGGCCTAGGACCGTGGTGGGCGTGGCGATGCGGGCGCAGCCGTGTGGGGCGTGGTCCCTCCTCCGCGTGGGCGTGGCCTCCGCGCCCGGCTCGGGTCCCGCTCCCACGCCGGTGTCCGCGCTGCCGTCGCTGTCAGCCTCCGGGCGCCCAGCCCCTCCGTCCCGCCCGGGCAGGTGTCCTTGCCACTATGTGCTCGCTCGCGGAGCAGGTGCGCGACTGGCAGCGCGGCGCCGAGGCTGTGACGCGCGGGGACTGGGACTGCGCGCTGCGCCTCTTCACCGGCGTCGCGGGGCCGCCTTCCAGGATGAGTTTCAACGTGGGCTGCGTGCACCTGCTGGCCGGGGACCCGGAGGCCGCTCTGAGGGTGAGCGCCGGGACGGGGACCCCCCTCGGGGTACAGGGAGGCCAGGAGGGTGTCCGGAGACACGGCGGCAGGCCGAGGTCCTCTGACCCGGGGAGGTGCCCCGGGTCACCCGCTTCCCTGCCTGGCCCTGACGCTCCTCTGGGACGGCCCCTTCGCGTGTTGACCCTCAGGATGCCAAGGCGGCTGGGGGCTGTGTGGCTGGGATGGGGCCCAGCATCCCTCAGCAACTCCACGGCACCCCCAGACGGCCAGGCCCGAGGCTGCCTGCCCCCAGCCCTGAGTGAAAGTGTGGGGCAGCGGGCCGAGCATGGCCTGTGGAGATGGCAGCAGACGGGGTCTGTCCTCAGCTCTGAGCTCGCCCCGTGTCCCCACCCACCTCCAGAAATACCCTGGAGCTCCAGGTGCACACAGCCTCCCACACCTGCCTTTCCAAATGCTTCTCGGTCATCAAAGCGGTATCTGTTCTTGGGGATGTGACAAGAAGCCTGCAGTACCCTGCTCACCACTTGGACAGTCAGGTTCCAGTCGCCGGCCGATCTGTGGTGGCTGCCTGGGCACACCCAGTTGAGGACCCAGTGGCGGCAGAACATCGCCGCAGGGGAGCCAGGCAGGCCTAGCCATCTCCTGTACTGTTTCTCACATCTGCGTTTGTACCAATTATCTCAGTAACAGTTTCCGCCTTAAGCCTATCTGGAAAGGTAACACCAGTGGTTCCTGATGAGTCACACAGGCTGACCCTGTCCTCACCTACTCATAAATCATAGTGTGAGGAGAGGAGCCAGGGCCGAGCTAAGTCCTCCATCTCAAGAAGAAGAGGAGGCATTGCCAAAAGGCAGGGCATGAGTAGTGTGTGACAGCTCAGGCATGGTAGGGACAGAGGGGTTCTAAACAACAGAAGAGTGACTACGGTTGGTAAACCTGGCTATCGAGGGCAGGAGGCAAGGAGGGGCCTAGCTGAATTGCTGCCTGCTGGTAAGAAACTTGCGCAATGTTTGATTTGGCTGCTGGGTGTGGTGGGGCAGTAAATGGCAGCTACCCCACCTTCAGGCCCAGTCACACCTGCACAGCTCAGGTCAAACCCAGTTCAGCCACAAGCTCCCCCCTTAGCCCAGTTTAGTGGGACAAGACCACAGACTCCCTCCTCTTGCCTGGTTTTACTGATGGCCACTGTCCTTGTTTCTGGATCTGGTGTGGGAAGAGCAGTGCTTTCCACATGGACAAGTCTCTCATCCTGATTTCTGCTTTGATCCACACATACCTACTGTTCCATTTTGCATGAGCTCCCAAAAAGGGTTTTTAAGAAGACAAACCTGCAGAGCTCCACCCACAAGGCAGGTTCTCCTGACACACTGGGTATTTCCTTCTGCATCTCTGTCCTCGTGGTGGACACACTGGCTTTCAGCCCCACAGGGACTGACCCTGAGCCTGTGGCCAGGCACCGCGGGCAGGTGGGTTGCTGCACATTGTGGCAGCAGAAGAGCCCTGTGGTGCCTGCCCAGGCTCATGCCCACAGGTGCTGGAGAGTGCGGAGCCCACAAGTGACCTGCACTGCTGGCAGATGGAATCCCAGTGTCTGTGGCATGAGGTGATCAGGTTATGGACCTTGGTGGTCCATGGGTATGTTTGTCCCCAGGCGTTTGACCAAGCGGTAACCAAGGACGCCTGCCTGGCTGTTGGCTTCCTCCAGCGGGGCGTTGCCCACTTCCAGCTGGAGCGGTGAGCACAGGGGCCCCTTGTTCCCATCCGACAGCCCTTTGTGTCTGTAGGCTCCCTCTCTGCTCTTGTGACTTTGACCTGGATGAGGCTGCCACGGGTCATGCCAGGGTCATGGCCCTCTGTGGCCCTCATCTCTGCCGAGATTCACAAGGCCCTTTCTTGACATCCCTGGCTCTCTTCTTACCTTTCTGTAGCTGCACAGACCCAGTGATGACACACATTTGGCAAATGAGGAAAACAAGGGCTCGTCCTGGGACACATCCTGGTCACCTGGCCCTCTGCACCTTGTCTCTTCCTAGCAGCAGAATCAGGGAGGCCAGTGGTCAGGCTGCAGGTTCCCGTCAGCCAGGAAGCCTAGTTGGGGGAGGGGGGCATCCAGCAAGAGTTGGAAGTTTGGTTTGTGGGGAGGCAGGTGGGCAGAGGTCTTGGGTCAGGCAGGGCAGTGGGCAGTGGGTGCCCCTGGCAGAGCTGGGAGCAAGCTCAGCCCCAGCCCCTCCACCAGTACATCATGTTGACCATTGGCCTGTCCATCTGGGCTTGGTGCCCACTGGTGCTAGACCTGATGACCACCACTGCCTTCCCATGAGTTTCCCCAGAACAAGGCAGGCTGGGAGCCCCCGAGCGCCCACCCCACCACCCCAGGCTCTGGCTCTGCCCCACTGAGGAGCCCGACTTCCCACAGGTTCCAGGAGGCCCTGTCTGACTTCCACCTGGCCCTGGCACAGCTGCGGGGCAACAGCGTCATCGACTACACGCAGCTAGGCCTGCGCTTCAGGCTGCAGGCCTGGGAGGTAAGGCCACGGGGCTCATGTGGTACCAGCTGCCCAGGGCCCCGGGGTATCCTCAGTGGGTAGGGTTACTGTCCGAGGTGGGGTCCCAGAGCCTTGAGAGCCCTGGCCAGGTTTGCCCTTCCCTGAGGCTCCCTGCCTTGAGGCCCCTGGGAAAACACTAGCCCCGCACGAGTCTCTGGGAGGGGCCCAGTGTGGGTGTGGAAGCCAGGGCCAAGGGCCTACCCTGACTACCAGCCCAGGGCACTGAGCAGCACAGGGCAGTAGGGGGTGCTGGCTGTAGGAACTTGGGGCCACCTGGCTGGCCTGCCGCAGGGACAGAGGCTTGAGGAGAGGTTGGTGGGTCTCTTGGTGAAGCAAAGCCACCTTGGTCATGCGCATTGGGACCTGGGCCCCATGGGACCCTCCTCTGATGCACCCAGACTCACAGGTTCAGGGAGCAGCATGCACATGGGTAGGGTGCAGCCATGCACAGAATGGCGATGACAGGCCTGAGGAACGCTTCGAGAGGGAGAGCAGAATGCTGAGCAAAGTGTGTCCCTTGATTGTGCAGCTGTCCATGACAGAGGCAGGCAGGCACCAGGTAGCCCCTGCCCACAGTCCCCACGTCAGTTGGATGCCAGGAGAGCTTTTGCTGCTGTGGCCGGGGAGCCCAGGTGTGGGCCAGGTGAGGGCCCAAGTGTGGAACAGGTGGGGGCCAGGTGAGGTTCCAGGTGTGGGCAGTGAGGGTCCAGGTGAGGAAAAGGTGAAGTTCTCAGTGTGGGATAGGTGAGTGCCCAGGTAGGAACCAGACTTCTGATACGGCCCCTCTGTCACCCCGGCCCTTGATCCCAGGTGCTGTACAACGTGGCATCTGCACAGTGCCGGCTGGGACTCTGGGCTGAGGCTGCCAACACGCTGGCTGAGACTGTGTCCAGGTGGCCAGAGCGGGCGCAAGAGGGCCTGACTACGGGCCTATACCAAGTGCAGGTGAGGTGGGCAGTGCCACAGGCAGGCGAGGGGCGCCAGCCACAGGTTGGCCTGTGGCCTGCAGTTTCAGACTGCTGTTTGTGGCTCACCCTCAAAGCCAGCTAGATGACATGAAGAAGCTTCTGGGGGAGGTGGCTGGAGTGCCCAGATGTGGGCCAGGTGTGGTATCCCAGCGCTCAGCAGCCACCAGCTCTGCGATGCCCCCACCAGAAGCAGGCCCCCCTGCAGCTGCGGCAGGTCCCCCCGGGCGAGGTCTTCCGGCCCCACAGGCGGTACCTGGAGCACCTGGAGCCCATGGATTTCCTGGGCAAGGCGAAGGTAAGGTGTGGGCCGTCTCAGGGTGCCAGGCCTGTGCTGCGTGAGAACAGTACGCTGAGCACCTTGCTGAGTTCACAGGGACGTGTGGGGCCCGCCAAGGTCACTGGAAAGCTGGCAGAGTTGGGGTAACATGCCAAGAGGGGCCCCTGGGGGAGTGCCCTCCCGAGAGGGACCCAGTGGAGGTGCTGTCCCCTTCCTGCCTGGGCCATAGCCACATTCTCCTGGCTTCCACATCTGCATACATCTGGCTCGGCAGCAGAATGTGAGGACCCAGGGAGTGACACAGTGGCTGGCCTGGGCCACTGCCAAAATCACAGGCTAGGGAAACAGCTCAGGGACAGCAGCAGCTTCCAGTGTCACAGAGGGGCCACCTTGGTTTGGCACTAGGGCCCCCAGGCTGGCTGTGTACCTATGGTCTCCTGCAACAGCACTGGTGCCCAAGAGGCCACCACATGACGACTGTTTGCTACTGCCACCAAGCACAGACCAGAGGCACGTGGAGAAGGGCTGTGCTCATTTAGAGTCCACTTACCATGGCTGTTGAGTCCACTTAGAGTCCACTTATCATGTGACTGTTATAAGGAACAGTGTGTAGAAGATATCGAAACAACCACCACAGGAGTCTTTTTGCCAGGCATTTTCCTGCCGTGGTGGTCAAGCGGTCCTGGGCTAGGTGTGGGTGGCCCTCATCCTGGACCTGAGATGTGGGGGGCTGGGGGCCAGCACAGGCTAGGGGAGCAAACTCTGCAGGGCCCCTACCCAACTGCATCCCTTTCCTCCACCAGGTGGTGGTCTCTGCCATCCCCAGTGACCAGCCCTCAGGTGTCCAGCCCCAGCAGGTGGGTAGGTGGCTGTCTCATGGCCCAGCTTGTCCTGCTGGCTTTGTAGGACTGTCCACTCTAAGAACACAAAATGACACAGCTGTTCTGAGCCCTCTTTCCCCTGTGTCCCTGCTTGCACAAGACCCCACCCTTTGATGATAAAAGGAGGTGGCTGTCCTATCCCCCTGTGAGGCCATCTTGCCATGGTCCATCTTAAGTTTCGGGGTTGGGGACCTCCTGCTTGCCCTCTATCCTTGACCAGGACGAGGTTGTCACTTTATGCCCACAGGAATGGGGAGTCCACGGTGAAGCTGGCTGCAGGGCTGTACCACGGTAGGAAGGGGCCCGTCACCCATGTACGTCCCGCTCCTTTAGGGTGAGGCCCTGTTAAACCAGGCACAGCCAGGCCCCTCCAGGGGACGGGACCATCACCACCTGTTTGCAGACTGAAACTGGCCAGGGCTCGCAATGCCAGGAAGGGGACATCTGGCCTCTCAGCCCCTCCTTATGTCCTATGTTCCCCTCCAGGAGTAGGGAACATGAGGGAGGCTGAGACCCAGGGGTCACGATGACCCTAGGCAGCTCCAGGGTGAGGGGCAAGGTGTGAGCTGAGCTGCCCAGGGAGGGGACATGGCCTTATGGTGCCACAAAATGGTACTGACATATTAAACCACTGAGACCAGGGATGCTGAAGTTGGGGGTGTTGGGAGCAGGACAAGTTTTGGGACCTTGCACTTCCACCACCTCTCAAACCTCACCTGAGGGACCCTCTCCCAGGCCCCAAGCCCTGGACCCCAGAGGAGCCGGTGCTCACAATGGCTCCCGTGGTGCAGCGAGGGAGGCCAGCTCTGACCTCTCTGGGCAAGCTGACTGCTGCATGCCCATCACCTCTCATGAGCTGGTGAGTGAGGCTCACACCAGGAGGGGATGAGCCAGCCTGCCATGGGGCCAGATGGGGTCCTGGCCATGCATGCTGGCAGAAGGGGACTCCAGGACCTGGGTAGGGGGATGAATGGTCAGGTCAGGACAAGTGTCCAGCACCTCGGACCACCTTGACCATGCCTCAGGCCCTTCCTGTCCATCCTGGGTGTAAGGGAGCAAGAGTGACAAAGCTTGGGACAGGTCAGGAGCAAAGACACCCTGGCAGGGCCTCCTGGGATCCTGCCCCTCGGCTAAGGGTGTCTCCTCAACCTTCATTCCTGGACTACAGGGGGCCCTGAATTCCAGGGATCCCCTATATGTGGAGTCCCCCGCCCCCTAGACCTGGCTCCAAGTGCCTGTCACACTTGGGGAAGGGCAAGGTCCCAGGACTCCACCTGTGGCTTCCCTTGCAGAAGCCCCAGCTGGCGCCAGCTGGCAAACCAGCCTCTCCGTCTACAGGTGAGGGAGTCATGGGTGCTGGGGGCTCTGTGAAGGGATGGGGCTGGGACCAGGTGTTCTATCCCCCAAGGCAAGCTGGGGCGATGGCAGTGGCCCTCCGGCCATTCCGCTCCCCTTGTAGCCACTTGTCTTACCCTTGCATCTCCCTCAGAGCAGCCCAGGCCCTGCCCCTCCAAGGACCCTGTGAGCACCAGGGTAAGAGACACACTGATGGAGGGTCTACCCTTCCATCTTCCCTAACCTGAAACCCTCCTACCCGGGGACTTCAGAACCCCTCGCCCCACTCCTCATGTCAGGGAGCAGCTGCACAGGACCCCGAGGACTTTGTGATGGTCACCGTGCAGTGCGCCCTCACTGTGGCACTGCAGGCCCCCAGAGGAGCCGGGCTAGCCAGCCTGCGGGCCCTGCTGGCTGAGGCCCTCCCTGCTCAGGCCCAGCAGGCACAGCTCAGGTGGGTGCAGGGTGCAGGGTGCCGGGTGCACTGTAGGGGCAGGCAGGGTGACCCTCACCATCCAACCTGAGCACTTTCTCTGCAGTTATCGGGCCCCAGTGGATGGTGAGCTTTGGGTCCCCATCCCTGGGGAGAATGAGCTGCAGAAGGCCTGGAGGGATGCAGCATCCGGCTCCCAAGGGCTGCGGCTCCAGTGCCGGGTGAGCCAGGTGGGGAGTTGAGCAGAGAGCCTAGCAGAGGAGAGACTGGTCTCTGGGGAAGGGCTTTTAGGCACTGGGGAGGCCCCGCCCTGGCCACCCCTCAGCCCCCTTCTTGCCGCAGGGTGCTGGGGGCCGGGCGGTGCTGTATCAGGTGTTGGCCCAGCACAACTATTCAGCCCAGAGCCCCGAGGATTTGGATCTCCGCCAAGGGGACGTGGTGGATGTCCTGGGTGAAGGTATCTCCACAGCTGCCCTGGTAGGGTGTGGTCTGGGGCCCAGCCTGTGGAGGAGCAGACACTGACAGGTCTCCCCCCTCCCTGCAGTAGATGAGGCCTGGCTGGAGGGGCACCGGGATGGCCACATCGGCATCTTCCCCAAGAGCTTTGTGGTCCCAGCCAGTGGAGTGGTACCCACACTGGGCCCAGGGCCCGAGCAGGAAGACCGGCTCTGAACAATGTTTGTGGCAGAGAGTTTAATAAAAATGACCCCACCATGTGTTCCGCGTTGTGGGCTTGGCAAAGAGAGGGACCCAGCTGGGCTCCTGGGAAGGCGCAGGGTGTGGCGGCCCATGGTGCCGCTTCCACAGGTCCTCTGATCACTGGCGGATGGGGGCCTGGCAGCCACCTTGGGGTGCTGCAGGAAGGCTCGGCTGCCCAGTGGTCGGGAGAAAGGGCCTGGGGAAGGACAGAGAGGCCACAGGAAGGGACACACAATGTCCAGGCTCCTCCCTCAAGCGCTGCTCAGTTACCCAGGCTACTGAGGTGCGAGGCATAGATGACTCAGACACTCACCAGTTCCAGCTGTGACCACCACAGTCTGTTTTGGCGAGGCTGGCCTGGCCCTAGGGCCAGAGGAGGTGGACCGCAGCAGCCCCGAGAATGGCTACCAGGGTCAGCACTACAAATGCCACTCCAGCCACCCAGACCCTGTAGCTCTGTGTCCGCCCCTCAGCTGGCACCTCAGCTGGGATCATGCCAGTCAGGTTGAGCATGTAGCCCAGCGTCCAGCCAATGTCTGTGCCGCTGACCTGCAGGACACAGAGTGGCTCAGGGCTCCAGCAGCTGCTCCAGACCCACCCTGGGACACACGCCTGGTGGGGGTGTCACCTGCTTCTGGAACTCGATGCTGGGCCAGGTCTCCTCTCGGAAGCCATAGCCATCCCGCAGCAGTGTGAGGATGTACAGGCCTGAGGCACAGTAGTCCGGCAGCCAGCGTTCCTGCCCAGGGTAGCTGGCCTCCACCTGGGGCCAGGGTGCCCGGGAGCCAGTGAGGGCCCAGGACCCCGCACACTCCCTGTGTGACCTGGTCAGCAGAGCCTCCAGACAGTAGGGGTGCCTTCCTTTGTCCCCACAGGGACCACAGAGTGGGAGAGGCCCAGGACAGCCACCATGACAACCAGAAGCTGGTCTGGAGTTGGGGACACTGGGTGTCCCTCTCACCTGGAGCAGGACAACAAGGGCCTGCACCCCACCCTGCTCATGCCCCCCCCCACTAGCATGGGCTGCTAGCATGGGCTCCACTATCAAATCTGGGTCCTGAGAAACCACAAGACGGGAGGAGGCTGGGGCAGGGGATGGGTTGCCTA
The DNA here is from genome assembly GCA_004026905.1 of Hystrix cristata. Taxonomy (NCBI): domain Eukaryota; kingdom Metazoa; phylum Chordata; class Mammalia; order Rodentia; family Hystricidae; genus Hystrix; species Hystrix cristata. The sequence continues at coordinate 88,619 of PVJO010001798.1, read as the reverse complement.
CCAGCCTCCAGGGCCTCTGGCAGAATTCCCAAACTGTGGCATTCACAATGCTCAGCGGTTGCCTGGAGGTAAGGTTCAGGAAGTAAAAGGTGTAGTAGAAGTTGGAGAAGGCCTAGAAGGAAGGGAGAGGCTGTGTTGCCTTGCAGGAGGCCAGGGTTCCCATGGGCCATCCTGGGGTCAGCCAATGCCTGGCCCCGAGGGAGTTGGGCAGCAGGTGCTCACATAAAACTGGCCCTGCACAGGGGGCTGGTAGACCCCGTTGAAGGAGCAGTCTCCACGATTCTGGCAGCTGAAGTTGAAGAGCCCACGAATGGCCGCCATGCAGGCCCCAGGGTTGCCTGTGCCCTCAACTGTGAGGTTCTGTGTGGGGTCCAGGGGCACCATGGTGTGGATGCAGGGTGACTTGGACAGGGTGTCCAGGGGCAGGGTGGTTTGGTAGCCACTGTGGTAGCACGGGTGTCGCAGCAAGGAGGTTGGGCTGTTCTGCAGGGACAACCAAGGGCTGAGCTCCAGCCACTGGCTTGCAGCCTCCCAGCCTCCCTGGCCTCCCCATGCTGGCTGCCCTGTACTGCCTGACCTGCAACAGCCCTGCCAGGAGCCTGAGCAGCATTTGGTCATGCCCAAAGCAGAGGTGGCTGTGTGTGTAGATGGTGTAGTTGGCCCCATACAGGTGGAAGGTGGCCTGGGTGCTCTGGTCCAGGATGGGGCCACTGGGAGCGAAGCAGATCTGAGTAGAGGCACCCCCCATGTCCAGGGCACCTACCAATGTCTGCTCGGCAGGCTGAGTCCACTGTCCGGAGGAGTACTGTGCACAAACAGACACTCAGCCCGGTTGCCACCCTGCCCCACCCTGTCTGCCAACCCTCGGCCCTCAGGTCACCACACACCTGGATCAGCCTTCCCAGGAGGTAGTTGACTGTGATCCAGCCAAAGGCACCTTCATCCCGCCCAGCCAGCACCTCAGCGCCCCAGAAATCCAGGGTGGACTGGCCTAGGACCTGGGAGACGGCTGCGAGGATGTCCCCCGCCTGGGAGCTGTTTTTCTGGCTGGGCAGGGGACAGGGGCCAAGCTGGCAGGAAGCTGGGATCGGCCTTGCCGGCCCCGCTCCGGACACTGGGGTCCCAACGCTGACCCTCACCTGAGCAGCCTCATGCCAGCCGTAGCCCCCAGGAACGTGGGTGTCTCCTGGTGCTGGGCCTCTGGCACCAGTGCCAGTGCCTGCTCCAGGCAGCCCCTCAGACTCTCACCAGCCTGCGTGGGGTCCGAGGCATAGGAGGAGATTCCAGGCCCTGAAACGGTGCCCAGGACAAGGCCAGGCCAGGACTGGGGTCGGAATAGTGGCTTCCCATGCGAACACAGCCTGGGGCTTGCACCCTGTGGCTGTGACCTTGTTTGTGTCACTGAAGACCCCAAGATTGTCTTGGACTCCCCAGCGGGCCCTGTGCCCATGTAGTGTCCTTGGGGTGGTATGACCTCCAGCCTTGTCCCTGCCATCCGCAGAGCTATGGGACTGGAACCCCAGGCAGGGAGCAGGGCCCCTTGCACAGGTGGCTTTGGCCATCAGCACCCCACAGTGCCCCATGGACAGAGGGTCAGGGAGATGTATGGTCAGGCAGGGAAGTAGGCTGAGGTTCCCATAGTGTGGGCCCAGGTCCAGCCCAGCTCTGCACTGTAGTCGTGTGACCTGGGAAGTCGCCTGGCTTCTCTGGGCCCCAGTGTGGCTTCTGCCTGAACCCCGCTTTCTCATTTGGCACCTCCCCCGCAGGGCCCACCCACAAACTGCCCACTGACCTTCCGCCTGGCAGGCTAGGGCCTGGCTGACCAGGCCTGTGTCCTTCTCCTTGTCCGCTGGCCACTGGTACACAAAGAGGGATGTGTGGGAGGAGCCAGCGTCGAACACGATCCCAAACTGAGGGGAACACTGGGTCAGTGGACGGTCCCATGGCCAGTTGCCCCCCCAACCCCTGCCAGTCTGGGGTACACCTTGGTGTCTGCTGGCAGCAGGATGGTGGTCGCCTCTACCAGGATGAGAACAAGCACAGTGAGGCCCGAGGCTGTGGCCACCCCCAGGAGGACCGTGAAGATCCTCTCCTTCCAGGACGGCCCCATGGTGGTCGCAGGCACCTGTCGGGTAAGTGGGAGCAGCAGTAAGCACTCAGGCTCCTACCCCACCTACCTGGCTGCCCTCGGCCCTGCCATAGGGTCCAGGGTCCAATGCCACTATTAGGGCCGAGGTGGCCCCTGTGGGACCCACAGAAGGGACCAGGAGGCTCCACCCCTGTGCTACAGGGCAGCCCTGATCCCCTTCCCCCAGGCCTCCTCCTCTGCCCCCCAGGATTGAATTCAGCCCCACCCAGCCTCACCCAGGGCAGGTTTCTCTGGGAGCCTGAGCCAGGTCTGGCGGGGGCAGGGGTGGGGGATGAGGGAGCTGCGCACCTTGCAGGCTGGCGATCTTAACAAAGACCTCTGTTTATTTCTGAAAACCAAGCCTTGAAAGTCTTCATGATGAATCTGAGACTTTCTCGTTGGCCCCAGAGGGTCTGGGGCAACTTACTAGGCCTGATCACATGTTATTCCTGGGCCTGGGCACCCACACCTCCTGTCCGGCTCAGTGCTCAGCCCCAACCACCCTGGCCTGTTGCACAGAGGGGCTGCTGGCCAGCCCCATACCTGGAGCCACCTGTACACTGGACATTGTGGCCCAGGGCAGCCCAGTGGAAATGCCCAGAGCCGCAGCACACTGAGACCCAGGACTTTTATCCTGTCTCTTGTCCTCCAAGAATACAAACACTCCTCATATGTGTCACCAAACCGAGGGGAGGCAGGGGCCCGACTGTGTGTCCCTTCCGGGTACATAGGGACCGAGCCCATCTAAGGAGGGAAGGCAGAGGCAGGCAGGACAGGCCACCTGCCCAGAGCCCAGCCTGCGCCCTCACCAGCACCCAGGCCCCCTCAGGAGAAACAGGGCATGGGAAGCAGCAGGGACACAGGGACACTCCGCTGGGAATGGAGCCACTGAGGCCCCTCAGTCTCAGCCCTAGAAAGGCAGGGGAGGAGCACGCAGCAGATCCCAAGCGTGGGATAAGACAGTACCCTGAGCAGGAATGTCCCCAAGCCAGGATGATCCCTGGTCCAAGAGTGTCCCCAGAACAAGATAGTCCCAGACCAGGACAGGACAATCCCCAGACCAGGGCAGTCCCTGGACCAAGAGGATCCCCAGGCTATTGTGGCTTTCCTCAGGATAGCCTGCCCTGTTTTCTCCAGGGTGTTCTTTTATCTTGCTTTTTCTCTTTTACTCAGCCCAAACTCTCCTCAGAGCCAGTTTCACTCGTACCCTTCACTTTTACTTTGTGAAATAACCTTTGTCCCTGTTTTAAACAAGAAAAATGGGAGTTGGGGATTTGGCTCAGTGGTAGAGTGCTTGCCTCACAAGCTAAAGGCCCTGAGTTTGATTCCTAGCACCCCCCAGAAAATAAGTGTCCTCAGACCAGGATGGTCCCCAGTCCAGGACAGTCCCTGGAACAAGACAGTCCCCAGACTAGAAAAGTCCCCAGAGCAGGACAGGACAGTCCTTGGACCAGGAAAGACCAGGCCACCCTCTGGGCACACTCACCTGGCAGCTGACCACGCAGGGCTGGGGCTGCGCGCTAGGCGTGCCTGCCTCGGCCACCTGCTGTGCTCGCCTCAGTCTCCGCCCACCAGGAGCTGGGGCGGAGGTGCTGGGCACTTTGGCCCCTGCCTACAGCTCTGCGGACAGAAGTCAGGGGATGCACCAGGGCCCCCTCGGCCTGCATCACCCGCAGCGTTGACTCCTGGCCGCTGCCGCCCGGGACAGGAGGAAGGCAGGCAGGGTCCTCGCGATGACCTCGGAGCTGCCCTGGCGAGGTCAACCGGCGGGTGCAACTCGGACCTTGGCCTCTGCCCTGCTCGTGGACGCCTGTCCAGGGCAGAGTCAGGTGATGATGGCCAGGCGGCCAGAGGCACAGGGCTGGCCACTGCCAGGGCGGGGAGGACGTGGGGAGGGCTGTCCCCTCGGCCCTGGCTTGGTTGGTTTTCCTTGTAAGGTGCAACTTTTCTTCTTTCTACCCAAGTAGTCTGCGCATGCCACCGTCAGGAACTCTGGCGCCCCCTGCTGGTCTGTCCTCCACGCAGTCCTGGGCCTCTTGCTGGCTGCACCGGGTCCCTGAGGTCCCTTCCTCTGTGTGTGTCCGTCTTTTGGACAGAGGGCAGTTTTCTGAACTCCTTTCCCGTGGCCCAGCAGAGCTACTGTGAGTGCTCTCGGGAGGCTGGGTGGACGGCCTCCCCGGGTGGACACAGGAGGAACTCCACTGTTTTCTGCCAGCAGGGGCCAATCCTGCTACACTCTGGCTGGTGTGCCATGACAGTTCATGCTTCCGGTTCACCTGACCGTGCGGCCTCGCTGTGGATTTAAATTGCCTTTTCCAAAAAATCAGTGCTGTGGAACCTCTGTCAACATACACGTGCCACACCCCAGCCTGCCCCATAGCGGGGATTGAACCCAGGCCCTTCACACTGAGCTAAATGCTAAATTTTGGGGTTTTTTTTTTTTTTTAACTTTTTATTTTTAAAGTTTTGTTTTGTTTTGTTTTAAGACAAGGTCTCACTAAGTTGTTAAATTGCCCGGGCTGGGTTCAAACTTGTGATCCTCCTGCCTCAGCCTCCCGGAGTGCCACACCTGGCTGGTCCACATGGTTATTTGCATACATTCATCTCAGCCCTTTGGTGACACATTTTCTGTCTGTCTTAATCAGATTGTTCAATATTAGAGGATTGTTTACATGGTCTAGACACCCGTCCTTTGTTGGACGTGCAACTTTAGAATATTTTCTCCCAGTTGTAGCTTGTTTTTTTGAAATAAGATTAGGGCATGGCTAAGGCTGGCTGCCAAGGGAACGTGACCTGGGGGAGTAGCCTGGGCCTGATGTCAGCCTGAGGCCTGATTTTTCAAGCATCAGCACTCACGTGGACTGCAGGAAGTTCTCGTGAGATTCCATGGGAACTGCATTTGATAAATAGTAGCAACACTGGAAGCAAGCACCTTTTTCTCTACGGCGCCACCTGGAAGGAGCTCCTCCTTTTTCTCTCCCATGGAAGATGATGGCTGCGTCCCCTGAACCACTGCTACCATGCCTGTCTTGTGGTAATGCCTACCGTGCCTTATAGGCCTGGTACCCATTTTGCTGTATCTATTGTTAGCTCAATTTTCCTTTTCTTCTTTTCTCTATACTTTAAATAAAGCTTTAGAACTACTTTTTGTCCCCCTCATTCAATTCTTTGCTTGAGGAGGGAAAGAACCCAGCAATATCGGAACCCGTCCGATAACATTTTCATTGTCCTAACAGTACAGTTAACAGCAGATTCAAATGTTTTGATGAACTCTGCTTTATTAATTTGTTCCTTGATGTACAGCACTTCTCATATCATGACACGGAACTAAGTGGGCCTTGCAGCTCCAGCAAGTCACCTGATCTCCTCTGCAGGGAAACTGTGAGGACGCCAGAGACCTGTGAAGAGGAAGATCACTGGGGAAGATGTCTCCGCGCTTCCAAGAGAGCCAAACAGTCAAACAAGACCGTGACTCATCCGGCAGATGACACACTAGTAAAGGAAATAACTAGAGGAGCAGAGAGGTGCTTCTCCAAGGAAACACCTGGGGAGCCTTAAGTGACCTTAAACAAATATGTATCTCCCAGGTCTTAGTCTGACTTGGTCTTAAACACCCAGCAGAAAAGTCTAACCAAAAAGAAAGGTGCTCCAAACACTATACCAGCTGTGACTGACAGTCTACAGCCACACTGGGAACATCAGACTCTCCAGCCTCTTGCGGCTCAGGTTCCCAATCCCACTGCTCTTCCAGTGTGTCCTTCTGCCTGTCTTTGGTAGGGTATCACCACCGTGACACTTTGATGTACATTCAAGTATCCCTAGGGATAGGGATTTAACTTCCTATATAGGTCGCCTGTAGGAGGAAAATGCCACTATAAATATTGTAGCCTCTATAGAATGTTACTTTGGGGGCATAAACTCAGTTTCTGTTATCTACTTCAGGCTTTGTATGTTTGTGTTATCTTGAAGACAGTCACTATCAAGATCTTCAGGAAAGCCTGATCCAAGGTTCTCAGCCCTGTAATAAGAGTTTACATAAAAACACAACTATTTTTAGTTTATCCCTTGTTTATCTAATTTTATCCCTAGTGATTTTAAAAGATTAGATTCCCTATTGACACTACAAGGAGGAGTCTGTGTGCTCTTAAACTCTATTTGGTATACTTGGATAAACACCTCAGGACAAACAGGTTAATATTAAAGGTAAAAACCTATGCCAAATATGGCCTAATTTTGAGGACCACTATTCGCCATTATGCTATTTCTAATGTTTGGCCCTTGCTCATTTAACATGTTGTAATATTTATATCTTCTAGACTTCTCTGCTCCAAGCCAAGCTGATGCTCACCTGTGCTATTATTAGAGCAAAGCCTCATGTCCTCCCGATGACTCTGCAGATGCACCTTCGGTGAGACAGATGTTCAAAAAGTAGTGCAGGATCAGCTCCTGCCTTAAGCTTCAGTGACTCGCTGACGTCCTGGTTTTCCAAAACAACTTGATCATCAAAGGGTAAGATTCTGCAAACAACAGAACCGGGTGTTCCTGTATCGTCTTTGGATCAGTCCGGATGAGATTTTCAGTCCCTGGCTAGGCAGGACCAATGCCCTCTCTCAGCCTAAAGCAGCGTTTAGAAGACAGACCTTTGCCCCTCCACAACCCTTAAGAGTAAGGGACCAAAGCCTCAGGGGAAAACGGGTAGGATAAAAGAAATAAATCAACCTTGTTAATGGGAATCACCCCCTGTAAACTCCATGTCACATGTGGCGCAGGGACACCAGATGTAGTATGAGTTAGGCCAGAGAACACCAGGCTAGGAACTCATGGGACACACAGACCAACAGCAAACCTTCCCCTCTCCTGGCCCCTTAAAAGCAGGCACACCCAGCCCTGGGGTGTGGCAGTAACACTCCGACCTGTCATCTCATCAGACTACTGATGAGTGAGCCATGAGGTCAGCAGGTGGAACGCTGGCTGACTCCAGCTTCAGCTCCCTCCAGCTCCTGCCTCAGCCTCAGGCTTGGCACCAACTCTGCCCTCCATGAGCCACATCTGCCACAAGTTTGGCCTGGGCTGTTCTCTCATCTGGCCAATTGTGAGGACTTTGTCTTTGCCTCCTTGGGTCCTACAGCTTCTCCTGTTTCCTATGATTCATTTGTCACGATCTGTCGTGTGATGTGTGACTAAGCACAATCGATAGTTGTAATTAAGATTGGAATAAAAGTACCTGATGCCTGCTCATGGCTCCCAGGTGCGATCCAGAGTGCTCAGTGAGATAAAGCTTTGCTCTTCACCAAATTCCGACACTGTGGGAAGATACCATGGAGCACAGGTTCCCACCAGGATCCCCTCCTTTCTGGGTAAGAGCTGGCCATGTGCAATTCTGTGACCTATTTGAGAAGTTCACCAGACCCACTTCAAAGGGGTCCTGCCCATCCTCGGGGAGGGAACACTGCTCAGAGACACCAAGAAGAACCTGAAGATTCAGCCTTCTCAGTCTCCCCAGTCAGTTGACCAGCGTCAGTTCCCGCCTTCTGTGTGATCCGGCCTCCCTGGTTCAGTCGGACCCGAGCAGTGACTGCACAGACCCCAGGGTCGCAGGGCTCCAAGAGCATCCGGGGAGTGGAGCACATGGAGTTCCCAGGAGGTGCCAGACAGGGCAGGGGTCCTCGCCCCCCACACCGTGCCCTAGGCACCTTTGTCTGTGTCCTTTGTCATAAGCAGGTAAATGCAAGTGTTCTCCTGAACTCTGTGAGCTGCTGCAGCCAGTTAACCAATCCTGAGGGACACAGGGTTTATAGTTGGTAGGTCAGAAGCACAGGACAAAAGGAGGCTTGCAGCTGCCTCCCGGGGTGTAGTTGTAAGGACTGGGCCCAGTGGACAGTGTCAGAATGGGACCAGAGAGGACACCGGGCTGGTGTCTGCCAGTGGGGAGGCCCCAGGGGCTCACAGGACGTTTTCCTCTCACATCTTCAGATTTGGCGTCAGTGAAAGGAGGTGCGGAGTGGCCCTGGTCACAGAAACATGTGGTTTGGTCAGACAGGGTCTGAGAAGGTCCCCACCAAGATGAAGAACCTAGTCTCTGATACCCACTGAATTAAGTTCCAGGTTTGCTGCCTCCTGAACTTTTAGGACACATTGGTAAGAGACATAAAGAGATTCACTGGACATAAAAGTACACACTCAAAGAAATAGAGTGTGGGCCCTCACATGAGAGAGGGGCCTTTCGGTTGGGTGCTGAGTACACGTGTGGGGCACGCGTGTCCTCAAGCTGCGCAATTGGGAATGCGTGTTCCTGTCTGCCCGGTCACCTGCCTGGCTGTGTCGGAAGAAAACCATTCACTTGTGTTTGACGTTGAGCTCTGCTGCCCACTAGAGTGCTGCTTCCTTGAGGGTAAGCACAATTTACAGGTGAAGGCCAATCTGTAGGTGAAAGGGAGTTGCCCAGACTGTGTCTTGAGAGAAGAGGGAAAATTAAAAAAGCAAAAAAAACCCCAAAAAAACTAAACTGAACTCAAGCCCAATAACTGGATACAAAAGTAAAATTTTAAAATTCCAATTTTCCTTGTCTCCTCTCTACCTATCTTTATTCCTTCTGTCCGCATCCTCTGGCCATCTGTCTGAGCTTTGCCTCTCTCCTGGAGGCCCCCACAAAGGGGGGAAATTATGCAGAAAGGAAATTACACAGAAAGTAAAGACCTCTGTATCAAGCAAGTAGTTATACATTTGCATGTCTGAGGGACAAAGTGTGTGTGTGTGTGTGTGTGTGTGTGTCCAAAATAGCATGTGTTGCCAGTTAAAGAAACAAAGATGTCAGCATATAATATACCTTACCAGGTCTCAGACCTAAAGCGGCCCCCACAGAGCACAGTGGCATCTTAAGGTCACACATGTGTGCACCCTTGTGACACCTGGCCACCTGGCCATTCAGAGCCAGGACTCTTGGGTGCTGTGGCCACAGTCCATGCCATACACCAGGGAAGGAGAGGTTCTTAAAAGGCCCTCCTGCCTGCCGCTGAGGCCTGGGTTAAACGAAAAGTTTGTCTTTCATGAATTTCTTCCGTAAGTTCTTTACATGATTAAACCCCTGAGGAAACACTGTCCATCTTGAAAGGACAGGAAGACGTTTCACAATTCCAAAGTAAGTTCTAATTAAAACGTCATAATTGCCCTGGTTTCCTGAACCCCTGGAGTAACTCTGAGTGTGCAGAAATGTATCTAAATTCGCGCTGGGTGCAGATGGCTTTGTGGCACTGCCCGCCCTCCCCTTGAAGGTGTGACTCTCTGTATACCTTCTTACACTAAATTCTCCCTGTACTTCTGCACAACTGTCTATGCCTCTTGGCTGAATTCTTTCACCAAGGGCACAAAGAGCTAAAGACCAAGAAAGTGAGGGGTCAGTCCCTTGCTGCTTCGGGACCCAGCTTTCTGGTTACACTTGGGTCACCGAGAAGGTAGTCGGGTAGGTGAAGGGCAAACCCAGGGACCAAGCAGACTCGAAGGCTGGGTACGACCAGAGCCTGAGAAGAACAGCTGACTGGGACAGACAGACCAAAGAGCACGCATGGGCCCATGTAGGACCCACAACTCCACATGAGCAGCCTCAGTGGCTGACCACAGCCAGCAGCTGGCCGGGCAGCCTGGACAGAAGCCGCGCCAGGGCTGCTTGCTCAGAGGGGATGTGGGCCTCCGGCCACAGATGCCAGTGCAGCACCCTGGTGGGCCGCTGCCACTCTGTGCATTGATAAAGGACCAAAGGGAACATTCTTGAACATCCTAAATTCAACCACAAGACTGGAGGGCGAAGAGGGAGGGGGTAAGGAAGTTTTGTAGGTCAGCAGCTCCACTGCTGGGGGAGCCAGCCACATGCTCCTTGCTGGAAACTTTGGCCCGCGGACTTCGCTCCAGCCCCCACAGGAGCTGTAGGCAGGTCCCTTGCACCAGCCCTCCACCAGGGTAGGCTCCGTGTGAGCACCTCGGTCTCCCTCCCCAGATGCTCACTAGAGAAAAGCTGGCTTGCTCTGGGTGTCTCTCCGCTGCTCTCTGAGGGTCGCCTGGAGTTGGGGAGCCTTCTGACTGGCGTCTGCCCTGGCTCCCTGACCCCTCTCTCCAGAGCTCCCTCTCTCTCCTGCCTGCCTGATGCAGTGGTGCTGGGATGCAGGACTCCTGTGCCAGTGCAGGAAGTGGGAAGGACTCCTGCGCAGTGAGCTTTGACTGTGTCCTCTCTCCCAGCCACGTCAAGGTTCATGGGAGTTGGCCTCAGGCTGCTGCCCTAATGTCCAGTGCGGGAAGTGGGGGGCTCCTGCTGGCCAGCTCTGATGCCTGCCTCAGCTCCCCTCACAGCAGCCACCAATCAGAGCAGCAGCAGCAGAGCCAAGGAAGAGGGGAGGAGGCCTAGAGTGCTCTAGATGGCCTTGTCCCTCGGCTCTGTGACACTAGTGCCTGGCACGGTGGGGACATCTGCAGAGACTGCTCCTGCCTTGGGGACCCAGCAAGATCAAATGTAGCCCGCAAACCTGCATAGCCTCGCCCCAGGAGACACATTCATTTTGTTAGGACAGAGGTAACTAATCACTAACGCCAGAACTGGACTCCAGTACTGCTGCGGTCTTTTGGATTGTGTCCTTCTGATGTACAGTGTCCCAACTCCCGCTTCAGGCATGAAACCCCAAAGGACAGGGTTCAGAAAGCCTCAGGCTGAACTAATGGGGTCCCCAGAGGGTCTGGAAGTCCACGCTCCTCCCATACTTGCTCCTGTGCATCTCTCCCCTATATCCTCTGATCACTGGTAAACGCAGCGTTGCCCTGAATCCCATGGGCAGCTGAAGCAAATTAATTGAACCTGAGTGTGGACATGGGGACCCTGATTTATGCTGTTAGTCCGGGACTGAGGCTGCTGCTGGCATCTGAAGTTGAAGGATGGCCTTAGGAACAGAGCAGCTCCACACTGGGCCCTTACAGGATGAGGCTTGGGACACACAGGATGACTGAGTGAGCATGCGGGAGAAGGTGGCATCTGCTAGCCCAGGAGAGTTCAGAGGGGCCTGCCTGTGACTCCGGCCTCACAGCATAGCCTCCAGGGTGCAGCTCAGTGCCTGCTGTCCTGTTTAAGGTTGCTTAGCTTCTCACATCCATGGGTTCATCTTTCAGCAGACTTGGGGTGTTTCCTTCTTTAATTCTTCAAATATTTTTCTCAGCATTGTATTTCTCCTCTGCTTCTGGAGTTCTGATGACACACCTGTCACATGTCCTGCCTAACACACCTGGACCCACGTGGCTATACACCCATCACATACCCACCGTCCCCAGGCCCGAGGCTGCCCTCGTGTGCGTGCCCATCTTCATTCCTTGTTCCAGTGGGATCTTCCCATTGGCCCAGCTCTGAGCTGACAGCACCTCCTGCTGCATCGCTGCTTGCTGTTGAGTCTGGTGAGTCTCTGGTTTTTGTCTTTTCAATGATGATGATTGTGTTTCAGTTCCATGTGGTTCTTATACCCTCTATTTCTTTGCTGGTACTTTCTATTCTGATATTTAGGGGCTCAAGATGGCTCCTTCAAGCATTTCTGTACAATTGCTTTAGAGTATTTGTTGGCTAATTCCACACCTTTGTCCTTCCTCCTTGGTTTCCTCTACATGGCTGGTCAAGATGCCAAGTGATTATGGTTTACAATGTTGAATCTTTATGAGACTCCAAGTCTTCCTTCCACTCCGTGGAGAGTGCTGGGGTCCTGGTCTCAGCTTCAGTGGGTGGTGGATTTAAGGTTAGTTTTCTTCTCCAACTCTTTGGGATACAATCTAGTCTGGCTGTGTGGTCTAGGGACAGGATTACCTCCTCTGGGCAGCCATGACTTTAGGTTTGAGTTAGGGTGAGACACATGTAAATGCATACACACACACACACACACACACACACACACACACACACACCACACACACCCTTGGGGGAAGAGCTCAGGACACTTCTGTGGGTAGTTTTTTGGTATTTTCTATGCTCCTAGTGGTACAGAACATAGAGGTGACAGAGGAGCTAGCCCACCTGCCAGCAAGTGCCGGAGAGGGCAGATGCCACCTGGGCCACAGTGTCACTTGAAGAAGTACCACAGACAGCAGGGGTGTGAGTGCCACTGCTTCCTCCACTGTCTAAATCATTTATTCTCCCCTGGGGCTTTTTCTTCTTTATTTTCCAGGACTTGGCACACCTCAGTCTGCCCTCTATGCTCCCTACAGAAGGTGCTCTGCTGGGGCACATGTAAGGCAAGGGGTGTCTTGTCTGGAGTCACATGGAAAACCTGCATGTACAGCTCACGCCTCTGCACCCAGGAGCATGAGGCTAGTGTGGACAAGAGGAGCAGGGAGCAGGGCAGCCTCTGCCCTGTGTCCCAAGGCCTCCTGGGTGATTGGGAGTGGATGCATTGAGGCAGGTGAGCAAGGGACTATTTACCATTGCTTCCAACAGGTGGTACCTGGGCCTCTGGCCACTGGACCAGCTTCCTTCTGAGTGGCAGCCATGTGAACAATCTGCTCTTTCCCAAGGATGCTGCTCCAGGACCTGCCATGTGACTCCTGGGCACTGCACCATGGCAGGCAGCGGCCTCCTCCCAGGACACTGTCTGGACATGGTGAGCTTCACTGTGCGAGTTGCAGAAGCTCCCACCAGCACCAGTGTTTCTGTCCTTGGAGGGTCTGACCATGGCCAGGAAGGACAGCTGGCCACCTTTCTCAATCCTAGTGGAGTTCAGTCCTTCCTCACATCTTTGCTGGCACTTGGTTCTTACCTGTCTCATCCCATCTTGGCTCATTTTTCCCTGTTGGTGCTGTCTTTCTCTTATCTGCCTATAAACTCTTTATACATTAAGTTAATAATAATAGATTAATCCTTGGACTCTTACATGTGTTGCAAATGTCTCCATGCCAACTGTTTTGTCAAGTGTTTATAAGTGGGGGACACCTGGGGAATTCATTCCACCTTGCCTGCATCCCCTGTGAGCGCTGCAGGTTCTACCCTTGAGTCTTTCTAGCTGCTGTCTTTTCCTCTAGTTCTTCTCCTTGCTAGCTGTGGGAATGAAATCTTGAAAGCCACACATCAGACTCCTGCAGGGCAGGAGCAGATGTTAAAGCAGCCCCTGGCTCCCCAGCCTGAGCCTGCAGGGTACCCATGAGGGCCAGGGGCAGGGGACTGTCTGCACACTCCAGGGTTGAGCTTGGGACTGCAGAAGAGATGGCTGCAACACAGTGGCTTCATAAGTTACTTTCAGAGAGCATGGGCAACTAAATAAGCAGAAGCATGAGGACATCTGACATTTCACCTAAACTTCCAGAAGTTTACACACTCGTTGGCACCAGACAGACCTCTTGCCCTGGGGATACCCTCCCTTCCCCAGCACATAGCCTCAGCTTGCAAGGCTGTGCATGGTGGCCACCCTCCCCTCCCCAACCCTTGGTGGCCTGGAATAGGCTGGGGCGGTACCAGCTGCTCTGGCCCCACCACTGGATGGGAACCACGTGGCAGTGGGGCTGTGGCCTGGACACTGGGGGCTCACTGGCTAGTCCTAGAGATACTCTCCCTGGCCTCCTGCTGTGGCCACACTGCTGAACACATGCATCAGGGGCCTAAGGGTGAGAGCAGCCTTGCTCAATGCCTCAGGAGAGGGCAGAACTGGCAAAAGGGCAGTCTCTGCGCTCAGCTCATCTCTGGGACACACTCCCCAGCTCCAATGGACCCCTCCATCCTTTCCCCACACTGATGCCAGACCTGTGCTGGGAGCCCCATACCCCACCATGGCATGTGCCCTCAAAGGGGAGTCAGGTGGCCCTTCCCTGCCAAGTCAGAAAGCTGCCACAGCAGTGACCACAGACCAGCAGGCACGTGGTGGGCACTGAGCAGAGACCACACACAGCCGCTGCAGAGGGTCAGGTTTAATAGTCACTCTAAGGGTATCGTACATTGTTTAGAGCCCAGCCCCATCCCCAGCCAGGGACACAGCCAGGTGCCCTCGACCCCAGGCTCTGCGAAAGGGGGGCCTGCCCCCAAACCCCAGCTATGTACAAGAGAGCCCACCTGTGGGCCCTGGGCAAAACAGAGAGGGGAAGCCTGGGACCCTTGCCGCCCACCAGCTCCTCAGTCACAGGCCTGGGGTTCCAGGCTGGCAGCACCTGGTGTGGTTCTCACCCGCCAGGTCCCCAGCCCAGTCTCAGGCCTCTGTGTGGGGAGGAGGCCTCCAACCAAGGCCAGAAAAAGCAAGAGCCACTGGGCTCAGGGCAATGAGAGCAGTCCCCAGCCCCATACCGCCTTCTCCTGCCTAGTGCCCTTGTCAGGCCCAGCGCCAGCTGAGGTCAGAGTGAGCAGGGGTGGTGGGGGAAGAAGGGGAAGCTGACAGACGGGCCACCCTGGTGCTGGTGATCAAATACGGCAGGGCTGAGGGGTTGCTGGGGGACAGGGGAACCTGGACACACACTGGGCTGGGTAGTCTATGCTGTAACTAGTAGCATAGGGCTGGACTAGTTAACTAGTAATGCTGCTTCCCTTCGGATTGTTTCAGGGGCATAAGAAATTGCACTTATTTCTATGAACCCCACGGACGGGATTTCAATGCTGCAGCCTCCAGGCGAGGCATGACAGGTCGGTGCCCGGCCACTGCATCTGCTGGCCCGGGACTGTGGCCTTGGGGCCATGGGCGCAGTGAGGACCAGACCCCATGAGAACCTGAGTGACTTCGTGAGGCCCCTGCAGAGCTCTGGGCAAGACCAGGGCCTTGTGTCCTGGGTGCAGTGGCCACGGCCCAGTGGTGGCTGGCATGGCCCGGGCCCTTCACAGGACCTCATCGAGGTCCAGCAGCTTTGAGTGCTGGCGGCTCTTCCACAGGCGGTACAGCCGGAAGTCAAAGTAGGTCTCGATCATCTGCTTCCCTGTGCAGGAGAGTGGGGCGGGGGCTCAGGGCTGGGCGGGACCCCCACACCTGCGGCTGGTGAGTGGGGCTCACTCACCTTGGGCAGACAGCTCCAGGGGTGACTCGAAGGTGACCCTATAGGGAGTCATGAGGTTCCTGAGGTTCTGGAACAGCTGTAAGAAAGGCAGGCTGTGAGCTGGAGCACAGAGCCCGGGAGGGGCAAGGGTGGGAGCGTAGGAAGCGCCTTCTGCCGGCCTGGGCCATACCTTCTCCCCATTGGGGTTCCCCAGGATGTAGCAGCCCATGATGTGGACGACATTAGGCTCTGGGTTCACCTTGCTCATCAGGCGGCTCAACCGCTTCCAGAAGCTGGTGGGGAAGGGGTCCCAGGTAACCTCAGCCCAGGTTCCCAGGACTGCCTTGGGCCCTCCCCCAACCCAGGACGCCTGCCCTCTCACTGGATCATGTCCTCTTCTTTCTCCACTTTGGCAAAGGTGGCCACCTTGTTCTTGAGCAGATAGAGGTGTCCGGGGCCTCCCTGCAAGAAGCTGTGGTTAGGTCTCACGGGGGCCAGAGGGA
Organism: Hystrix cristata; assembly: GCA_004026905.1. Classification (NCBI taxonomy): domain Eukaryota; kingdom Metazoa; phylum Chordata; class Mammalia; order Rodentia; family Hystricidae; genus Hystrix; species Hystrix cristata. The sequence goes on along the minus strand of PVJO010001798.1, from coordinate 73,028 downwards.
GATGTCCTGCAACTGCCCGTCACACATAAATGAAAGCCACACAGGCACCCCCCCAGGGACGATGTACAGACATAGGCACGCCCCCCACAGTATAGATGCATGTATACCACACATGTAAACACAGACCATCTGTACACACACGCCATGCATGCACATACCATGCACATACACACACTCATGAGGCATGACACAGTTCCTTTCCCCCACTGGTACCTCCCTGGTATGAAGGGAGGGGTAGGCCCCACCTGACAGAAAATCAGCATCTTCCAGATCTTGGCCCCCTTGTGATACACATTCAGCTTCTTCTCTATCTCCTCTGTGGACAGGAGGTGTGAGCACTGCCCCAGCCAGTGCAGGCCACCCCCTTGGCCAGCGACAAGACATCAGGCCAGGGGGACACATACCCAGGATGTCCTCGAAGGTTGCGTGCTCGTGGTCCTAGGGACAGGCAGGCCCCCTGTCAGATTCCCCCGCGACCCCCACCAAACCTTTGGACAGCACTGGCAGGGCCTGGAGCCCAGAGGGAGCAGGGATCACCTAGACAGGGCACTTACATAGAGGATGGGGATGATGGAGGGGTCGTCCCTGCGGATGATGGTGGGGATGTACTCAGCTTTGGGCACCTTGGAGGAGATGAGCTGAGGAGACAGGGGAGGTGTTCAGCACGCAGGCCCATCCCACAGCTGAGAGACAGCAGGAGCTCTGGAAGGCTACTTCCCTCTACAGCCCAGGGTGCAGCCCAACACCCTCCCAAACCCCAAGGCAACTGAGGGTAGAGCCCCTGACACCTCAGGCAGTGGAGGACAGGGCGCAACACTCCCTTATCCTCCACCCACCCAGGAACCTGCAGGGCACATGAGTGGGGCTCAAGAAAGGCACAGTAGCACCCAGCATGGCCTCACCATGACCTTGGGTGGCAGGAAGCCCTCGGTGTTGCAGGCCACAGCCTCCAGGCCCTTCTCTGTTTCCCAGTCCAGGTCCTCACAGGCCTCGTCCAGCGTGCAGTGTGAGCTCTGCAGATCACTGCCTGGGAGGCAGGAGGGGTCACCGCGACAGTGGCCCCGCTGCCCAGAGAGCCCGCAAGCTGTGTCCTGGAGGGTCTTAGGGGTGGTGGGAGGGCCATGTGAGGTGAGGGACAGAGCCGCCAGCGCTGGTGGGGAAGAGGGGACACCGGGGTGCAAGGACACGAGCTACGTGCAGGTGTCAATTGCGGCCAGGTGTGTGCCAGGTCCCAGAGGGCAGTGAGCACAGCCCTGCAGCTGCCCTGCCCCAGCCACTGCAGCTCTCAGCTACCCTGCCTGCGAGGCTGGCAAGACGGCACCCATCCCACAGACGGTACTGAGGCTCGGAGAGCAGAAGCACAGAAGCTAAGCGGTGCTGGGACCCTGGCCAGACCTGGGGCCTCGGGACTCTGGGGAGGTGGCCGACTGCCAGCCCGGACACCTACTGTCTCGGGAGTCGTGGGAAGTGTCGGCTTTCATGGGGGTGGGGTCGCTCCAGGACCGGCTGAAGCTCCGCTCGCGCCGCTCAGCGAACGCTGCAGTGAGAGCACGACCTGTCAGCCAGGGCAGGTCCAGGGAAGACTCAGCCCTGGGCTGGGGACTGTGGGTTGTGGGCTATGGGCTGGGGACTGTGGGTCGTGGGCCTAACCCTAAGCCAACAGGGGCGGGCCCTGGTCACCAGACTGGCCCACGGACAGGAGCTAAAAGCGGAGCGGGTAACTGGCCCAAGGAAACCACTGGGTGGGCCTGGGTGGGCTTCTGGGGGTAGAGACTGGGGGTGGGCTGAACACTGTAGATTGCCAGGAGAGGAGCCAGGACCAGGAAAAGGCTGAAGACTGGGCTGGGGGAGGGGCCTGGGTGAGGCAGAAGGTGGCACCAGGGCAGGCCCTGGAAGGTGAGGCAGAACCCTGGGGTGGGCCAGGGCTGGAGCGGGTCCTGGGACATGTCTCTCTGGCACTGCTAGCTGCCCGCAAAGCACCCCCCTCAGCCAAGCGCAGAGCTGCCCACTGCCCTTGGGTCTTACTCTGGGCCTTCACCCGCCGACTGCCCACCATGCGCAGGTGTTTGCGGAAGTTCCTGGGGAGGAAGCATCAGGCAATGAGGTGTGACGGTAACCCCTGCCCACCTAGCCCTGAACTCTCCAGGGCTCCACTTTCAGGCCCCTCCCAGTGGCCCTGAGCTCTCCTGGGCTTCTGCCCCACTCACCCACTACCTGTGCATAGGCAAATCTCACCCAGCCTCCTCCCCAGAGACCCTTGCAGGCCTCCACTTTGACCCAGAACAAAGGTCCCCACCCGCAGCTCTCCAGCAAGCCTCCACTCTCCTCCAGTTAGGTCCTTGCAGGGTGTGCACACAGGGATGCCCTCTGCTGGCCCTTCATAGCATTCTGTCCCTGGACCCATTCCCACCCTGAACCCCTCAGCCACCCTTCTCAGGGGACCAAGGGCCGCCTTCTGCACAGCAGCCAGGATGATACTGTCTGTACCACCTGCAGGTTGGTCTGGGGACTGACCACAGGTGCCCTCCCCACCTCATGCCCTGCCAAGACCCAGTGTCCAGGATGGACAGACAAGCACACTGGTGGGAGTAAGGAAGGCTAGGCCTTGCCACAGCCCCACACTTTTAGGCTCCAGGGCCAGACAGATGTGGGGAGCCAGCTGGCAGCAGAGCAACTGTCCACAGACCCTCAGAGTGCAGATCTCCTGCTTGCCACGTCCCCAGAGCAGGGCCAGGCCAGTGGTCGCCATCGCCCTTCCCCCGTCAGGTCTGCAGGGCCAGGAGGGCCCAGGCCAGGCCAGTGCAGACCAGAGACAGACCCTGGTGGCGAGTGGCTGGCAGGCCCTACCTCTGGATTACGGACGCGGAATCATTCTCCCGTTTCCGGCGCTTCCTCTCCGCGTAGCCCCTGAACACCCTGGGAAACCGCGGCAAGTCAGCACTGCCCTTGGCCAGAGGCAGGAGGGACACAGACGAGGGCACAGAAGCACAAACAGAGGGCCCGGCGGGGCATCCAAGGCCCAGCTCCCGGCAGACCCTGCTGTGGCCTCAGTGCCCACGGGGCAGCACGCTCATGGGGCTGAGCACTCAGTCAAGGCCCAGGTCCCTGGCCTGCACACACCTACTTGGGGGTGGTAGGGTCACCCTAGGACAATGGCTGTGCCCTCGGGCACAAGCTGCACAGGTACTTACGAGATGCTGAAGCCACAACGGGAAGGGGCAGCATGAGAGAGAAGACACAGTGAGCCCAGATCCAGGCTTCCCTCAGCCCCAGGGCCCCGAAGTAAGTTCCCCTCCTGTCACTGACTAGCAGGGGTCCTCACACACCCAGCTGCCAGTAGGGTACCAGCTAAGGAGCGGGGGCTGAACAACTGGGCCCATGCCCTCAGCACTGAGCCTAGTCAGCTGGGCTGGGTCGGTCCTGCAGAAGGACAGAAGTCTGAGGGTGCAGTAGGGGGCTGCTCTGGCATCTCTTAGGAAGGGGAAACAGACACAGACTCCTAGGAAACCCCTTGTTACAACCACTTTGTCCCACAGGACAGAGGCAGCTGCACGTGAGGGGTACACCCCCACCCTTATATACCCTGGGACAGTTCTATCAGCAGCAGGGTTGAGCCAGGTGCTCAAGCACATCAGGACACACCACAGGTACTGTGGGGTGGGGGTCGCGGCAGGAGGAATGGGTCAGAGAGAAGTCAGGCCAGACGTGAGTCATGAGAAGGAGAACACCCAGGGTCTCAGATGCTCAGTCAGCTTGCCAAGGGACCTGGCACAGCAGGGCACTGGTGACTGTTCCCAAGCAGCACTCGGCTGGACCCAGACCCAGCAAAGGGTCACTAGTATTTCCTGAGCACCAGGTCCTCACGGGACTCACGCTTGCATAGTTGTGGTTGCCGTCTGGAAGCTGAACAGGTTCTCCTTGGGGAACCATGTGCGGATGGGGACGTCATCTAGGAGAGAGAAGGAACATTGGCTGATGTGGATGGATCCTGACACCTGATCTGTCCCATTAGAAAAGGGACACTGGGGCAGGGGCCTGGCCATAGCCACAAAAACGCAGGGTGCCTGGAGTCCCCACGTGAGCTCCACCCAGCTGTTCACGCTCGGAAACTCTGTGATTTGAGGCTTTGGTCCTCTGCTTAACTCCTTTTGGCTTCCCAGAATTTGAGGGGCATCCCATGAAGACAGTCTGCTCCCAGGGGTGGTTGGAAAGCGGGTTTATTCCATCTCTCTTGTGCACATGGTCTTGGGCCTTCTCTGATACCTGCCTAGACCATCTCCTTGGATCCCTCCAGGAGGATGAGGTAGAGGCCAGCACCCCAGAGAGAATAGCACCTTGCTGAGAGCTGTCCTCTTCCCAGGGACACCAGAACCCTTCCCCCAAGCCCGAGCAAGGGGCTGCTGGAAGCTTCCACGGAGGCATCTTTACAGGGCACAGCAGCTTAGACACAGCCCCTGTGGAGCTTGACCATCCTGGGTCCCAGGCACCTCCTCGGGACTTCCTGAAGTCATCCCCATCTTGCAGTGCAGTCATGCTTTTTTGTTTGTTTGTTTTTTTGGATTTTTTGAGACAGTGTCTTGCTGTATATTCTAGGCTGGCTTCAGACTCTCAGCGCTCTTCCTGCCTCAGCCTCCTGGGTGCTGGGATTACAGGTGCAAGCCACCATGCCCAGCTGGAGCCATGCTTTTTGCTTGCTCATCCCTGAAGTTTCTCCCAGGCCCCCTCTTCTGGGAACTGCTCCCTTCAGGAACCCAGTGCTAGGAGAGCCAAGCTGACCATGAGGCCTGGCTGAGCTCTGCTGAGGTGAGGGAGGGCCCAGCTTGGAGTGTGTTGGGTCCATCCTGAGTTGGCCTGCTGCACACATCCTCTGCCCATTCCTAGTCTCATGCTGCTTGCTGCTCTCTGGCCCCAGCATGTCCCCCAGACCTGCCCCACCCCAAGATGAACTCCTCACCTGACACTCGATCAACGCTGTACATCCTCTCTAGCTTCTTGCGGCGGCCAGAGGCCTCGGGAAGTGGTGGCTGGTCCAGCCTGAAGGCCCGTGGGGAAGGCCCAGGGGCCAGCTGGGCACATGCAGGACATTCTTTGGAGCCCTGGCGGCTGCCTCCCCAGCTCTGGCAGGGCCTGCTGACGTCCTCGCGGCTGCTGCCTGGGCTGGCACGCAGGGGCTGGCTGTGGTGGTGAGGGTGCCGCTCCCGCTGCCGCTGCCCTTTCACCACCGCCAGCTCAATGGCCTCAGCCTCGGGGCCAGGCAGCAGGGCTGGCTCCCCAGAGATGGTGTACACACGGGGCTGGGGGTCCTCAGCAGCTGGCTTCCCGCCAATGGCCTCATCTGAGAGGCTGCCCTCATAGCGGCCATTGGACACGAGGGACAGGCGGCGCTTGTTCTGGGGGGCTGGCTGCATCTCAGGGGACCCGTCGTGGCCAGAGTAGGCATCAGCCAGCAGGTGGTCTGGGGAGAGGCACCAGGAGAGCCTGCAGCCTCTCAGCCTGCACTCTCAGTCTCCTGGCACACTGTGGGCAAGGCACCCCCCGCGGGCACTGGGCCTGATGTGGGGCTCTGGCTGCTGGAACTGGGTCCCTGATGCCTTCAGGAAAGGTGTTCCCAGCCTTTCTGTCCTCCTATCTGGGCCTGAAGCCCTTGTGTGTGCGTGGGGTGGGGCGACAAGCCTTGCTACCTGTGCATGCTCCTGGGGAGCAAGAACAAACAGCCCCCCCTGCAGTCACACCGTGTGCCTGGTGCCAACTCCTCCCCTCCCCCCCTGCCAGCTGGCCCCCGGAGACAGTGGTGCCAGCCCTGGGGGTGCCAGGAGGCCTGTTGCTATGCCAACGGGCCCAGGATGGGTGGGTGTCATGGTGATGAGTGATCGGAGCTCCTTGGGGCCCGGGCCAGGCTAGGGCAGGGGCTGTGAGGCGCAGGGACTGGACCCTAGGCGCGTAGCGCGCTGCCTACCTGCCCCGTTGCGGCTCTCAGGGTGACTCTGGGACAGGTACTCTCCAAACGCTCGGGCTGCGCTGCAGGGTGGCAGGGGCAAAGTCAGCCGGGGCAAGACCCCCCAGACCCCTGTGTCAGGCGCTCCTGTCCCCACCCGCCGCGCTCACCGCACTTTGGCCGCCACCGAGGACACGGCCTCGCTCCTCAGCGCCCTCCTCCTGGAGGCCGCGGCGCCCATGGCCGCGGCCACGCATCCCCCGGGCCTCAGAGCGCGCCCCGCGCCCGCCGCCTCCGTCGGGGGAGCCGCGCCACGCCGGGGGTCGCGTTCAGGCTCGCGGTCGCCGTCGCGCTCACACTCGGGCCCCGCATGGCCGTGCCCGGCGCTCCGTGCGTCCCGCCGCCCCGGTGAGCTCGGCCGACCGGGGGCGGTGGCTCCGCCGTGACATCACCGAAGAGGCGGGGCTCACGGTGGCTCCGCCCCGTGACGCTGGTCGAGGGCGGGGCCTCTGGCAAGGGCTGGGGGTGGGTTGGGTGTGGAAGAGACACCCATGGGCTCCGTGGCCAGGGGCCACCACAACTGTGCCTTAAAAGTTGGCCGGGGGGGGGGTCCCCATGTGGAAGATTGCCAACAAACCCTGTGGGCCCCAAGGGCTTCCTCTGCTTTGGGGGTCTCCGGTCCCATGCAGGGCCTGAACAACCTGCCTCCCTCGGCTGGAGCTGCTGCCCTGGGAGAACAGATGACACACACCTCCCAGGGACCTGCAGTCATCAGGTTCATCTTGGTGTAGCTGACTGAGAGACACGTTCACAATCAGATCTGCCTTTATTAACATCCAGCTGGGGCTCCTGCACCTCACAGAGAGGCTTTGGGGGGATGTGCAGGGGCTGGCACGGCCACCCAGGACTGCTGGGGGCAGCCAGGTGCCCATGCAGAGAGGGGCCCAGAGACCCCACCCAGCAGGGCTTCGGAGAAGTTCGACGCACCGCAGGGGCTGAGGCCTCCGTCCCAGTCTTGCTGTAGGTAGGGAAAGAGCCCCCAGGAGCAGGCAGAGCCTCTGTTTTGGTGTCAGCCATGAAGATGAGGGATTCTGGGTAATCTCAGAGCACAGGCTTCTGTGTGTCTTGGTCAGGGTGCCAGGAGGACAAAGAGTCCTGGGATCGTTCTGGGGAAGCCTGGCCAGGGTGCCAATGCTGCAGCGAGGGGTCATTCTCCTGCAAGTAAGGTGCACATGAGGAGGCCCTGACTCCAGACAGCAGAGAACTTGAGGGCAGCCCCACTGCTCACCAAGTCCAAGCCCCGCTCAACCTGAGTGCTCTGGAAGTCAGCATACATGTCCTTGGGGACATCTGGCAGCTCCTCCTCGTACTCGGTCTGGTAGTCAGATTCATCTGGAGCAACAGAGCCATGTCCATCTCTCCCCAGTGAGTGACTGTGGAAACTCAGAGGCACAGCATGACCACAGACCCCCCCACCTGTGGCAGCATGAGTCCCAGATCACACCTAGCCCTGTCTACCTGGTGGGTCTTCCACAAAGACACAGAGCAAGCAGACCCCCCTCACCCACTCTCAGCCAGGGACCGTGAGCAGCCCTAGCCAGACCTCGCCTCCAGGAGCAAAGCTGCAGTGCCTGGCCAGCACATGTGGCACAGTGCCTGGGACTCTCAGGTCCTCCTCCAAGAGAGGACAGGCTGTCCCCTGTGGGGAGGACCCATGGTCATCACTCCCCTCGCCTGCAGGTTCCAATCAGGTATAGGGCATGACTGAGGGATGGGGTGAACGAGGGAGAGACAAGGGTGGCCTGGGGAGCCAGTCTCATTGCCAAGGGGTCACCTGAAGCTTGTGGGGCTGGACAGAATGCAGCAGCGCTGGCTGAGCTTCCTAGCCAGTGGAGCGCAAGTGTGAATGACTCCCAAGGTGGGGGAGGGCCTGAGGGTGCCTCCTCCTGGGCACCTGACTCACCATCCACTATAGCTGCCTTGGCAGGCTCGATACGTGACACCATCTCAGCAAGGTCTGTGAAGGAGGCGGTGGGGCAGGGCAGGACCTGGAGCACAAAGAGAGGACGGCACATCTGCTCGGCACTTGGCCCACAAGGGATGCCCCAGAGGGTGGGGTGGGACGCACAGGGCACTGCCAGCTTGGCCCTGGCAGCTGTGGGGAGATATCCACTGCTCACCGCACTGGCCTTCTGCTTGCTCGTCTCTTGCTGGTCCTGCAGCATCTTCTCCAGAATGCCACTCCTAACCCAGATGTCAAACACAGTTCGCCCATGCTGGTAACCCACTTCCTGTGCACATAGCAGGGCCATCAGGAGGCACTGGACCCTTGCCCAGTGCTGTCAGGGGAGGCTGAGGGCCCCTCTGCCCCCATAGCTGGTGCCAGCACTTACACAGATCTCGTTGAACTTGCCGAAGTCCAGGGTGCGGTATTTGTCGATGGGGGGCCGTAGGTACTCACAGTAGTCACTGTTCTTCACCATCTCCAGCTGCCGGACGCAGCACACGTAGGCCAGGCGGGCCTGAATCTCAGCCATGTTCAACACCTGCTGGGACATGCCTGAGTCTCGTGCCCCAACCTCCCTCTTATCCCTGCTGGCCTAGGTGCAGCACAGGCTGGGGGCAAGTTCTGGGGGCCCCTTCACCCCTCCTTGCCCCAGGGCTGGTCCCAGGACCAGGGCAAGGGTACTGAGTGACCTGCTGGCCTCCACAAGACAGTGGCATGGGGGCTGCAGACAGGAGCCACGGGGGTGCCCGGGCCACCTGGCACCACTCCCACCTTCACTTTCGCAGCCAAGGGGTTCCAGCGTTTCCACAGCAGCCACCACCCAGACAGTGCATCGCCATAGTTGGTAAGGTCCGTCTCGTCTCGGCTGCCCACATCAATGGCAATCACCACCTTTGCCCCCATGGATCTGGCCACATCCGCTAGGGAGGAGGTAGCCTTGGTCACCCCCTGAACCAGGGAGGACAGAGCCAAGGCTGGGGTGGAACCCCAGGGGCGAGGCCCTGCCTCACTGTGCCCCAAGAGCCAGTGAAGACAGTAGGCGCGGTCCCTGACGAGCACAACAGGTAGCAGCACATGCGACACCTGCAGGCTGTTAGTCCCCAACCGCGAGCACAGATGGGACCTAAGCACTATGGTTTGTCTACCTGGCCTTTGCTCTGTGCTCCGCTGTGCTGCCAGGCACGCTTGGTACACGTGCACATAAGGGGGTGTGTGTGTGTGTGTGTGTGTGTGTGTGTATGAGTGTTCCGTACTGGTGTCAGCCTGACATTCTCCCTTGGCACACTCCAAGGAAAACGTGTGCCACCCCAGCCTTCCTGGCATGGAGGTGGCCATGGCAGGCAGCCATGGGGTAGACTGACTGAGGAGCTGCTGCCCTGGCCCCGGCTCCCCCAACCCCTACCGCACCTGGGAGGTTGTTGATGTAGCCCCCATCCATCAGCAGGTGTCCGTCCTTCGGGTCACAGAGAGGGGGCATATAGCCCGACAGGGACATGCTGGCACGCACATACCTCCACAGAGAACCTGGGGGTCAAGAGGGTCTGGTGGCAGAGGGGCCAGGGAGGAGCCTTTTGCCACCTGCCACAGCTTCCTGTCCTGGCCCACATGTTGGCCCAAGAATGCACAGGTCTCACCTGCAGGACGGGCTCCAGGCTGGTGACAGAGCACTGCTCAGCCCCTAGCACCTGAGAGCACTTGCCCCAAAGGCAGCCCTCCTCCCTCTACTCCTTGCTCTGACTGCCCTGCTCCATCTGGGTGCCCGTGAAGGGGCATCCTCTGCCTCCCTTGCAGACCTGCCCACGCTGCTTGCCTCCTTCCTGAGACCCCTGGTGCCCCTCCAAAAGCGCCCACTCTCCTGCCATGCTCCTGCCACACCCCTAGCACCGCAGACCTGATGGCCCTGGATGCCCCAGCCTGGAGGAGTGCTCACCATCTGTGTGGACCCGCATGGCAGAGGCCGTTATGTCAGTAGTGATGGCAAAATAGGGAAGCCACAGGTCCTGTGGGGAGTACAGGGCTCAGGGGACCCCCTTTTGCACTGAGGGTTGCCGGGCACCTAATGCCAGGCAAGGGGGGCTGTGGGTGCCCACCTCAATCTGCCGGTCTTTGAAGATGCTACAAATGCTGCTGTTGAAGCCAGCTCCCGAGAACATAGATGTGATTGGGTACGTCAGGTCCAGCATGGCCTTTACCATCGAAGTCATGTCCTGGGGACACAAGAGCTCTGCAGAGGGGCGCAACCCAGTCGGGGACCTTCCTGCTGCAGGACATGGGACACGTATGTGCTCCCAGTAGCAGGACACGGGTGTCCAGCAGTGTCCTAGGGCCCTGAGGTCTCCAGAGAGTGCTTGCCATGGGCCTGGGCCTCAGAGTGGGCACAGAGGCTGACAGTACCCTTGGTCCCTCCCTGGCCCTGGGGCAGCCTCACCAACACCCTTGAGCTCACACCCCCAGATCAAAGCAGGAACAGCAGGCAGGGCCAGGAAACCAGCACTGTGGAGAGAGAGGGTTTCGGCAGCTGGAAGAGCCCAGGGACCATTCTGCTGGCTGAGGACCCCGGAGTCCAGGCATAATTGCCAGGGAGCCCCAGATCACCTCTCCAGAGAGCAGGGGACTGTGTGAGGCCAACTTAACCTACACCATACTGGGCAATGCTGCCCAGGGCTCTGGTGTGTCACAGGGCTCTTGCCCACACCTGCTGTCTCAGTGGCTCCTCTAGGTGAGGCGAAGCAACACCTGTGATCACAAGATGTGTGACTGGCACCACCTGAGCACACCTGGTCTCAAGGCTGGCCTGACTTCTTAGGTCAGAGAAGGAAAGAACGGGTCCTTGCTCCTCCGGAGGGGTGCAACCCAGGACAGCAGCAAGGAGGGATGAGCCTGGATCCCTGCTGGACATGCAGAGGCCACGTGCTCATAAGGAATGATACCCTCTCCACAGACAAGCCAGGGAGCATGAACCAGGATGTCCTGAACTCTGCCCAGGGCCCAGTCCCCCAGCCCCCACTCTGCCCAGCTCCAAACAGCCATTGCCACTTCAGTATCGGCTGCCACCCTGGCAGGTCCCACAGCCCAGCACACCCTCCTAAAGGCAGGAGGAATGTAAATCATCTTATCACCCCTCACCCCGTCCTCAGCACCAGACCCTCAGAGAGGACCTCCCACAACCTCCCCAGCCTGGAACTGGGCCATTGTCCTCTGCCTGCTGGACACTGCCCCCTGTGGTCCCTGCTCTCAGAGGCCATCCCTTGTGATGGCTGCTGTGTCACAGGGATATAGGATACATTCCCAGGCCCTTTCCTGGGGTGCCATGCTGAAGGGTAGGTGGATGGGCCATTTCTGGAGTAGAGGGTGCACCACAGCATCCTTGGGGCTGGGTGCTGGGGCTGGTGGCAGCAGAGAGCATGTCTGAAAGCTCCCATGTGGAGGATAACCAATTTCCCTTTCTTTTAAAAAGGGGAGTGCAGCACCTCTGATACCACGCAGGGCTCCAACAGGCTCTGCCTGCTCAACGGGGGCTGCCTGTGGCAGGGCTTGAGCCAGGAGTGCTCTGGCTCCTTTTGTCCGTATCTGCACTTCAGTTCGCAAGTCTGTTTATGAAGAGGCCAGAGCACAGGCCAGAGCCATTTATACCTGCCCTGTGCCCAGTCAGAGTCTGCACTGCTGCTCCCTCATCTGACTCACACCAAGCCAGCCAGGGCAGTCCTGTGCTGCTGTCCTGCCTGCTTTGCCACTCACTCCTCCTGCTCCTGACTGGCCTGGTCCTGCTGTCCTGGGACCTGGCGTGGCAGACCATACCTCCTGTTTCCAGGGACTTCAGGTGACAGCCATCTCCCCAGGTGGTCGCTGGGTGACCACCAGGAGCCTATGTCCTTGAGCTCCTCATGCTTCTTCCCTGGCCCTGCCCTGAGACCTGCAGGTCTCCCCGAGACCAGGCCCTTGGAGGGTGCAGGCTGCCACTCACCTCAGCCCACTGCTGGGCTCGGATTCGTGTCTGGCTGTAGTTCCGCTCCTCAGCATAAAGGGCACCCATGAAGGCCCCGATGGATGTGCCTCCGACCATGTCCACGGGGATGCCGCACTCTGCTAGGGCCCGGAGGATCCCCACCTGGGCACAGCCTCTTCACCAGCCAGGATACAGAGAGGAGATGAGCGTGTCACCAGGACCCACCCTGGGCTCTGCCCCACCGCAGCCCACCACTCCTCCACAGTTCCTGACTCCTGCACAGGGCACAGACAAGGAGAGATGCTACTCAGAGAGGGAGTGTGCATGGGATTTAAAATCTGTCCCGCTGGGGTGCAACTTGGTGATTGAACACTTGCCTAGTATGTGTGGGGGCCCTGGGTTCCGTCCCCAGCACCACACACATGCACCCCATAGATAAACAGACAAGCCAACCAATCAATCCCTCTCTCTGGAGGTGCTGAGGAGACTGGGGAGCTGAGATGGGGAAGAAGGGAAGGAGGCATCACACAGAGAGCCCGTCAAGGATCTTTAGCCTACAAACACTTGCTGACTGCTGCAAAGTTGAGAAGTATAACAGGACTTGCAGACTCAGTCAAGACAGGAAGAAGAGAAAGTGAGCCCCCACCCCCCATGAGGTCCTGGTGAACACCCCAAAAACCCTGGGAAGGAGGTCCAGATGAACATGCATGGCCCCCTGGGAAGGAAGCCCTAGTCAACACCTTGAGGACCCTGGAGTACATGAATGTTTTCAGTGAAGAAGTCAGACACTAATGGACAAATGTATTTCTGCAGTGGTGCATGCCTATAGTCCCAATATTCGTGGAGGATGAGGCAGGAGCATTGCAATTTTGAGCTAGGCCCGGGCAATTTAGTGACCCCTTGCTTCAAAAAAAAAAAAAAAAAAAAGCTGGGTGTGGTAGTGGACACCTGTCATCCCAGCACTCAGGAGGCTGAGGCAGGAGGATCACAAGCTGAGGCCTGCTGGGGCTACACAGTGAGTTCAAGGCCAGCCTGAATTACAAAACGAGACCCTGTTTTAAAAAAGTAGATAAAGAGCTTAGGAAACATGTTATCTGGCACAAAGGTCTGATATATGTGTAAACCAAGTCCAGAAAGAGAAGAAAGAGGTGAACAGAAGTAGTAGCAGGAGAAATAACCTGGTGGCAGTTTTGGAACTGATGACCAGCATCAGGCCCAAGATTGGAAAAGCATCACAAACCCTAAGAAGGAACCAAAATAAAACTGCTCCTGCATTCTTGAAAACTCGAGGCAAAGAGAAACATCTTTAAACTAGATTCAGAGAAATAAAAGAAAAGAAAAGAAGATACGGGCTAAAGTGTGGCCCAGTAGTGGGACACCTGCCAGCACGTGGGCAGTGCTGGGTCCCTCTGCAGCGCCAGTGGGGAGCTGAGTGCTGGCTTCTGGGGACTCTGGACTCAGTGCTGTGGGTGCTGTGAGGGGCTGGCAGTGGACTCCTAAGAGCTCCCAAGTACACCCTGACTAAAACCCCTGCTGTTGCTGAAGATGCTGCTGATTGGCCTATGAGCCAAGCCCAAAGCCTGGGCCCAACTGCTTTGGGGCTTGCTGTCCAGACCCATGAAAAGGACCTGGGCTTCTCCCTGACCTGACAACCACCCCGTTGTTTAGGCCAGTGTCCCGTGTTCAAGTGAGAGGAGGGCACAGGTGAGGCTCAAGTCCCTCAAATTCTGGGACCCCAGGATGGGGTGACATAGTGCTGTCACCTCATCCCCCACTTGGGCAGGGCTAGGACTCAGACACAGGCAGTATGAGAGGACGAAGTCATGGTGCCAGCCAGGAGCGCCTTTCTGCCTGGCTGGGCTGCCTCTGATCTCCTGCATCAGAGAAGGAAGTCTATGGCTGTCTCCTTCCCCAGCACAGGTGCAGGTTCTCCCCCTCAGGCACACCTGTGTCACCAAGGAAATCACCTGGCAGGCTGCAGGAATTCTTGGGGGTAAAAACTTTACAGCAGCCAAGTGTGGCGGCACACGCCTGTAATTCCAGCATTCAGGAGGCTGAGGCAGGAGGATTGACGTAAGTTCAAGGCCAGCCTGAGCTACACACTGAGTTCGAGGCCAGCCTGAACCGCACAGAGAGACTCTGTCCCCCCCCCTAAAAAAACAAACAAAAAGGTCCTTTAAGGAACCCACAGCCTGAAGAACTAAAGACTGCTTTGCCAGTCCACCAAGGGCAGATCAGCTACTTGCTCTATAGACCACATATGAAAATGGAAACTCACTCACTGGAATCAGTGGGGAGAGGCAAAGGACAAGGACAGAGTTCAGAGGAAGAGACACGGTGGCTTACACACGAGCAAAACACTTCTAAGCAAGGACAATCAGCACAAGATACAAGGTCTCCTCCTCCTAAAACTGGCAGCAGCCAGGAGGCACCTGGCCTCTCTCCTGGGGATGGCAGAGGTCACCACAAAATGAGAGTCTTTTGTCTGTGGCACAGCACTCACGGGGCTCACCTTGCTCCCCCTCCTCCAAGCACCAAGGCGATAGCGTTGCCTGTCAGCACACGTGCCAGGCGGGAGAAGTCTGAGTGCCGGTCTGGGGGCCGCTGGAAGACACGCTCGTACATCTCCATCTAGGAGGGAGCAAGTGAAGGGGCTTGGAGGACCCCAGTCAGGGCCCCATGTGTCCTGACTTGTCTGGGTGAATTTCCTCCAGGACACAGCACCATTAGCACCTGGGGCTTGGGCTCAATGGGGAGTGTTCATCCAGAGCGGACAGTTGCTCCGGCAGAGACCAAGGAGTTGCCTCCACTTGTCCTCACAGGGACCCCACTGGCCCTTTCAGCAGACAGTGCTTCCGGTGGTATGGGGTCCTGGACAAACACTGTTGGCTGAGATGCAGGGCTGAGTGGGCTGAGGACGCCCTGTGAGGAGGTACCTCATGCTCACGGGCTCCTGTCTGCTTCTATCTGACCACCGGGGCTCTGCAGGGCTTTGGCAGAAGGGGAGACTTTCAGCCCCAGACTCTGGCTTTATTGCTAGCTTTCCTGGTCCCCAGGGCACTTCTGGGCCCTGTGCTGGGGTCTCCACCATGCTGGACCTCCACCCACACTTCCTATCTGCAGGGTACAGTACCACGTCTGTGGTAGCCCAGGAGTCCCGAGGTTAAGGTCAGACACACATGGGCTCCTAACCAGAGTTCAGGTGCAGAGACGCCCCCCAGGCAGCACCCACAGCCCAGGGGCTGGACAGTTAGGGGGAGGAGGAAGATGTCTAGACAGCAGGCACAGGGTGGGCAGGAGGTCAGGGGTCCTGCTGGCCTACTAAGGCATACCAGCTTCGGAAAGCTCCTCCTAGAGAAGATGCGGCGTGGGCAGCAGAGGTGCAGGTGGCCCGAGCACCAGCTCCGCATGTTGAGCCACTCTGCGGTGCGGGCTGGTGCCGGGCCCTCGGTCCTGTGCAGCAGGATCAGCTGTTTCTGGGCACGCATGGCTGTGCTCTCCAGCATCCGTTCTAGCTGTGGGGAGCAGGGCTGTCAGATGCCAGGGAAGACTGAGGGCCCAGGATGGGATGGGACTGTGCTGGGGACGCCTGCTAGCTAGCCTCACAGGATGGAGGGCCAGAGTGGCTCCTGGTTCTATAAATGGCCAGACTGTGGCGTGGCCTGTCTGGGGGCTACCTAAGTTCTTACTACAGGGCCTGCCAGGTTGTTTGCCAGGCAGTCAGCATGCCACAGGGCAGATGGGTACAAGAACAGGGACACCTCCTTTGTCTGTTCCTGACACTGCCTCATGCACACACACTGTGACCTCTGTGTGATGTGTTTTGTAAGCACTTACCCTTACCAGGAGCATCGCTCTCTGTCAAATGGGAATAAACATTAGAGGTAGGAATTTTTAGCTGCCCCAGGATGGGACAGACCAGGCAGAAGCTTGGGAGAGAACAGAGCAGGGAGGAAGTGAGTAAAGAGGTGCTACCCATGGCACAAACTTGGGGAAGCGGATGTGCCTGAGGGGACTGCAACAGCAGTCCGGAGACCACCTGCAGCTGGAATCCAAACACACCTTCAGGCAGCAGCTCACAAACACCCCAAGGATACCCTGTGGTTGGCCTGTTGTAGTGACACAACCTCCTAGCCCACTGCCAAGAAATCATGAGCCTGTGGCAGGGGACTCAGAGGGAAGGCAGCCAGCCGGCCACAAGAGGAGTGAACAAAGTGGACAAAACTCACAGTCCTGTGTGCCAAGGAAAAAGGAAATTTAGGATGAGGTAAAGTAGGGCACTATTCCTACCAAGCCTCAAACCTGTCCGCGAGTGCGTCACACACATGCTGTGTGGTGTGAGGCAGACAGAGGCTCTGAGTCACTGAGCAGAGCCCCTGCTGGGCTTTGTGCTAAAACTGCTGAAGAAGAACACAGTGGACATCTCTAACACAGGGGTGGTGGGAACCTGGGTCGCTTCTGAATTCTTGAAATGTTTTATCTAGCGGAAAAGAGAATCAGGCTGTGGGGAGAGCACCTCTCACCTCACCCACTGTGGGCTCCTGCTCGCCTAGGCCCACAATGAGGATGCAGTCGGCCTGCCTGATGCAGCGTTGTGTCCAGGGGGTGAGCGTGCTGTCTGCCTGGTAGAGCACGATCCGATGGATGTCCTCCTGCTGCCCCAGCCAGCTGGACAGCCGGTACTCATGGATGCTGTGGGCCGTGGAGGCAGCAAAGGGTGAGGACACCCCATCCTCCCAGCTTGTATCCCCAGCCTGGCCCAAATCTTTGAGAGCCAAGCACAGGTGTGTCCAGGCCCGGAGGCTGGGGCACTCTGTGGGGTAGTGAGAGAGGAGGGACAGAGGAAGGCAGCCTGACAGTGCCCACATGTGTGCTGAGTGCAGTACAGCTGGGGCATGCAGATTCTGGGGCATGGGGCCAGCAGCATGCACCTCCAGGCCATGCCCGAACCAGCAAGGAGGAAGCTGCTTTCTACGGGGACCAGTGGGGCTGGAGCTAGCGCACCTGTCCAGAGCTGCAGAGCCAAGGCGCTGTCTGATGTTGTCACTGGTCAGCAGCAGGACAGGGCCTGAGAACACAGCCACCAGTCATCTCCGAGGACAGGCAAGGGGAACAGGCACTCAGCCTCCTGAAGATGCTGCTGTGGGAACTGCAGGCCTGGGCTGCCACCCCTCCCATTTGTCTGAGCTTCACTTCGTCCTGCTGACAGTGAGACCCAATCTCTGCCTCTTAAAACCATGTGCACACACACACTGGAGCCGGGGCAGCACAGGGCACACAGGGCAGAGAAATGAGGTGACACAACCGCCCACATCCAGATGGTGGGGGGCTGCCTCATGCCAACCTGATCACCCAGGTGACAGGTGGGATGCCCTCCTTCCACATCCAGTGTCTCCCACATTAGTACTCTATTGTCTGCAACTGCAGCCACCACTAGGATCCCGGGAAAGGCCGGGGGGAAGAGCTGGGAGGAGAGTAGTGCTGGCTCTCAGGAAGCTGCCCCCTTAAGGTGGCAATATACAAGGGGCACAGTCACAGCAGTGGGAAAGGACCAGGAACCTGGCACTGGGTGTGGGAAAACCACAAGACCTCAGCGGTCTGTTTTCCCCTGATATGATACAGGAAGCTTTTCCAAGAGCATGGAATTAAGAGTCAATCAGCAAGAGATCACAGAGTCTCACCATGCTGCCCAAGCTGGCCCCAAATTGTTGGGCTCAAACAGGCCTCCTGCCTTAGCATCCCGAGTGCTGGGACTACGTGCACCCAGCAAATGTCACACAGTTTAACTGGCAGTGTGTTTCTTAGAGACAACAGAGTAAGGGTGTCCTAACCGTTGGGAGGGTCCCTGGAATGTGGCCGGCACAGCCCTGAGTTAAACTGCAGAAGCTGCCCCACCCGGAGAGGCTTAGAGCTTGCAGCTCCAGGTCCCACAGGGACAGCACCCAGCCTGCAGACTGGGGCTAGAAGTTCCATTCAGGAGTCACGCCGCAGTGCCTTCCTGGTGCCTCCCCAGCCTGGACAGCTGTGCAAAGTAAGTGATTTGCCTTCTCCATCTCTCCATCCCAGGGGGCCCCGGAGCCAGGCTGTGTCTGGCAACGGGGACCCCTGGCTGGGCTTCACCTGGTCCTCAGTGAATGCTGCTGCCCTAGGCCCCCTGCCTGGATTGGTAGGGGGGTCCCAGGCGTGGCAGGCAGCAAAGTGTAGAGCCCCCAAGGCAGTGCTCTGAGCTGTCCTGCCCAGGCCCCAGCCCCTGCTCGTCAGGACAGCTCTGACTACCCTCTCCTGGGAGGGGTTGGCCCAAGGACCTGGCTCTTTGCATGGAGGCAGGGTTCTACCTCCTGGAGGACACAGCACTACAGGGCTAGGCCAAGGAAGGCCCTGGCCTGCTGGAGTTCAGCCTTCCAAAGGATGGGGTGGGGCTCTGCTATCTCCAGCCCTGTGGGATGTGGGTAAGCAGGCCATAGCCTCAGCCTGCTCTGGTATGGATAGCACCGCTGGCCAGGCTGCCAAACAACTTCTTTCCCAAATCCTGGGAGCTTCCATGCTAGAAGAAAACACCTCTCAGCTTGAATCTCTGCCCAGCAGAAATGCCCTCTATGTGAAGTGGCCCACAGAGATGGCCACCTGCCTTGAGGCAAAGAGGATGGCAGCAGCTCAATGGGCAGTGTGGCCTCTCTGAGGGAGGGTCTGGTCAATGAGGCACTGTAGGACCGCTCTCCTGATGGCCTTGGGCTCACCTTGCTCCACCCTGTCTCACTGCAGTTGCCAGGGAACACCAGGGAGCACAGCACCCTGAGGCGGAGAAGCAGGAGGGATGGTGGGCTCCCTCCTGACCCTAGAAACAGAACATCCTCTGACATTTCAGCCATGGGGCACAAGATCCGGCCTGCTGCCTTCCAGAGCCAGAGCAGTTTTCCTGAGCCTTGGGGACCTGCAGGCAGTGGATCCTCGGCTCCCACTGTCCAACACTGCCACCTGTGAGTGATAAACTTGCTTCGTGTTCTGCCTCACAGGCCAGACCAGGGAGTGACCAGAGTACATGAACAACCTGCTTTGTGACTGTCCCTACAGAAAAAAATGAATCTCACTTCTGCTTTATACCAGCCCCAAAATCAATCCCATGGACACTGTTAATTTAAAAGGAAAGTGGTGCTGGAGATTTAGCTCAGTGGTTAGAGTGTTTGCCTAGCAAGCACAAGGCCTCAAGTTTGATCCCCGGGACCAAAAAAAAAAAAAATAAATAAATTAAAAGTAAAGGTGAAACAACAAAGTTGGTTTTTTTGTTTGTTTTTTTTTTTTTTTTTGCTTGTTCGGTTTTTTTTACAGTACTATGGATTGAACACAGGGCCTCTGCACTGAGCTACATCCCTAGCCTTCGAAAAATTTTGATTTTGAGGCAGGGTCTCACTAAATCATTAATTATTAAATTGCCCAAGTAGCACTTGAATTTGTAATCCTCCTCCCTCAGCCTGCCAGAGTACTGGGACCACAGGTACGCACCACCATGCCTGACCCAACAAGTTCTTTAGAACATCTTCATGATTTGAGAGCAGGACAAAATTTCCCCAATAGGAAAAAGGAACCCTCCTCCACTGTTGGTGGGAATGTAGACTAGTCCAGCCACTATGGAAATCAGTATGGAGACTCCTCAAAAAACTAAATCTAGAGGTTTCATTTGATCCAGCTATTCCTCTGCTTGGTATCATCCCAGAAGAATTGAAAACCTCATATCATAGTGATATATGCACAACTATGTTCATAGCAACACAATTTGACATAGCTAAGTTTTGGAAACAACTCAAATGCCCAACAACTAAGGAATGGCTAAAGAAGATGTGGTTTTTCTACACAATGGAGTACTACTCTGCCATAAAAAGGATAAAGTAGAGTCATTTGTAGGTAAATGGATGCACCTTGAGAACATACTCTTTTTTTTTTTTTTTTTTTTTTTTGGTGCTGGGGATCAAACTCAGGGCCTTGTGCTTGCAAGGCGAGCACTCTAACCACTGTGCTAAATCCCCAGCCCTGAGAATATACTCTTAAGTGAAATAAATCAGTCACTCATGAGTACACATCAAATTGTTTCTCTGTTATAAGAAACTGTAAGTGTACATAAAGACAAAGAGGCATAATAGATATTAGGTAAAAGAAAGATAATATTCAAAAGAGAAGAGAACTAGAAGGGGAAAAGAAGGAAGGGAAAAGGGAAAGAAAGGGAAAAGGGAAAAATGGAAAAATGTAAATAAACCTGCTGTAAATAAGGAAAGGGGGGAATGGAAGGGAGGGGTGGGGAAGGGGTGAGGGAACCAAGATACATCATGTATAGGTACAAAATAACCATGATAAATGTGATCATTATGTATACAAGGTACCAATGCATGTTCTTGGTAAAAAAAAAAAAAAAAAAATTTCCCCAATAAAACATAAAAGCAGTAACCACACGGGAGAAATTCTGTATTAGAATTAAGAACTTCTGTTTGTCTAAAACATTAAAAAAAATAAAAAAATCAAGCCATACCAGAAAGAGATCACATAAATACAGGCAGCTGATCTGACCAAAGAGCAAAGGTGCTACAATGGGAGAAGATGAAGTGCGGGCAACCAAATGGAAGAGCAGACACGGGCTGTAAAGCTGCCGCACATCAGCTCTCACACATCACAGGGGCCAGTGCAAAACACAGAGCCGCAAAGCTCAGAGGACTGAAGGCACGGAGGAAAAACCTAGATAACCTCATCTTTGCCAATGACTTTCTAGACACAGTGCCTAAGGTATGCTTCAAAACACAAATGACTGAGAAGCTGTATTTTCCCTGTGTAACAAGTGCTCCACAACACACTGCTGAGGGACTGAAGGTCAGGACGTAGTATCTGCAGAATACAGATCTGGTGGGGCTGGGGATTTAACTCAGTGACAGAGCACCTGCAAGCACGAGGCCCTGAGTTCAATCTCCAGCACCCCCCCCCCAAAAAAAACCCAGATCTGGCAAAGACTTACTTAAACACACAAGGGAATCTTTTAAGTTTCAACAATAAGAAAACAATCCAGTTACAAAATGGGCCAACAATATGAAGATACCTAGTCAATGTAGATACACAGATAGAAAGAAAATAAACACCTGAAAAAGTACTCCACATCACACATCATGAGAGAAATGCAAACTGGAACAACAGTGAGACACCATGACTTGTCTGTTGGGATGGTCCAAATCCACAGGACCAGGTGCCAGAAGCAGCTGAGCAAGGAACTCTCCTTGCAGTGGGAATGGAAAATGGTCCCACCACTTGCACCTCACAAAACTGCACAAACTCTTGCCATAGGATCCAGCAAGGATCCAATACATTCCTTAGTATTTATTTACTTAGCAGAGCTAGAACCTTATGTCCATGCAGAAACTTGCACTTAGATGTCTATGACAGCTTTATTCACAATTGCCAAAACCTGGAACCAACCAAGACATCCTTCAGGAGGTGAATGGATAAACAAACTGTGGTCCATCAAGACAATGAAATACTATTCAGCACTAGAAAGAAATGAGCTATTGAGACATCAAAAAACATGAAGGAAGCCAGGTACAGTGGTGCATGCCTATAGTCCCATCATTCTAGGAAGGTTAGGCAGGAGGATTGCAATTTTGACCCCAGCCTGGGCAATTTAGTGAGATCCTGGCTTAAAAAAAAAAAAAAAGCTGGGTGTGGTGGTGCACACCTGTCATCCCAGCAGTTAGGAGGCTGAGGTAGAAGGATTGCCTCAAGTTCAAGGGCAGCCTGGGCTACACAGTGTTCAAGGCCAGCTTGGACTATGTAGCAAGAGACTGTCTGAAAAAACAAAAACAACAAACAAAAATTTTTTTAAAAAATTAAAAAATTAAAAAATAGGTTGGGGCTATAGCTCAGTGTGGGGCTCTGGGTTCAATCCCCAGTAACACAAAAAGACAAAACAAAAGAAAAAACAACATGGAGGAGCAGGCATAGTGGCACACATCCACAACCCCAGCACTGTGGGAGGCTGAGGCAGAAGGATCGTAAGTTCAAGCCCAGCCTGAGAAACATAGTGACTTAGTGAGACCCTGTCTCCAAATAAACAAATAAATAAATAGATAGATAGGTGGGGCTGGGGATGTGGCTCAGTGTGAAGGCACTGGGGTTCAGTCTCCAATAACATATATACACAGAACATGGAGAAAATTTAAATGCATATTACTAAGTGAAAGATGCCAATCTAAAAAGGTTATATACTGTACAATCCCAACTATTTGACATTCTAGAAAAAGTAAAACTAGGGAGGCAATGAAAAGATCAGTGGTCACTAGTGTTTTAGGGGGATGAACAGAGCACAGAGGAAGCACAGGGCAGTGAACCTAGTCTGCAGGACACGGGAAAGGTGGACACATGCCGCTATACATCTAAGTCCTCAGTGTCACAACATGGGTGAAGCTCCTTGGATAGCCCTGACATGTCAGGCGGTTCCTGGGCAGTCACAGATGCTCCCTGGGGGTTTGAGTAGTGGGACATCTGTGCATGCAGCAGGGTAGGGAGTAAACAGCACACCTCTCTCCTTTTCCATTTTGCTGTGCACCTAATACCAATGCAACAAAGTCTACTACAAAAGAAAAAAAGTTTTTTCTGTCTGCCTCCCTCCCTCCCATCTCCTCTTTCACGCCCACACTTATGCATGCACACATGTACACGCACGAACGCACATGCACATGCGCGTGCACGTGCGCGCGCACACGAATCTCCAGAGTAAGAGAGCAAACAACCCAATCAGAAAAGGAGCAAAGGGGGCAGGGGTATTGCTCTGTGGTAGAGCACTTGCCCAGTATGTTCAAGGGCCTGGGTTCATCCCCAGCATTGAAAAAAAAAAAAAAAGAAAGTAAGCAAAAGATATGACTACATTTCACCAAGAGAATGTACACAGTAAGTACATGAAAAGATGTTCAACGTCACTAGCCACTAGAGATGAGCACACTGAATTAGGAATGTGCTACCCCTCACACCTATTAGAACAACCAAAATAAGAAGCAATGACAACACAAAATGCTAATAAAGATATGGAGACCTTGATCCCTCACATATTGCTAGTGAGACACACAACGGTATGCAGTTCCCTGAAAATGGAACATACTTTTCTCATGCTTATCACACTCCTGGGCATTGATCCCAGAAAAAGGAAAACTTCTGTGCACACAAAAACCCAGGACACAAAAGATCAGAGTAGTTTTCTTTGCAATACCTCGGATTGGAAGTCACTCCCGTCCCAGGGGACGATGGGTGAGGGAATGGCAACACCCACAGAGGGACACTAAGGCAATGATAAGAAGGCCAGCTGAAAGAAGCCACCCACCACCTGGCTCTACTTTTATAGCATATTGTAGGGATGGAGCACAGGAATTTGCCTCTTCCTGATGGATGACCCACCCCGGGTGCACACTAGAATGGACCCACTGGCCAAGGAGTAGATTCATCATGACCCTCTGCTAACCCTAACCCTAACCACCTGACCTCCACAAAGGCACTGTCCACCCAAGGGCCAGCTACCCACCACCCACTGTCAGGGTGTCTTCCAGGAAGCAGACAGCTGACATATGCCCCAGGGAGGCTTAACAGCAAAGGCAGGGTCTTGAGGGACAGGGCTGAGGGACAGGGATGGCATCCTGGGGTCAGTACAGAGGGACAGGGATGGCATTTCAGGGACCAGTGCTAAGCCCCCTCCATCCTAAATGCTTCCATCTGAGGAAAATTTCTTTTTTCTTTTTTGAAGTACAGGCAATTGAACCAAGGGCCTTTGCATGTGCTACATCCCCAGACTTTTTTTTATTTTTCACTTGGAGACAGGGTCTGGCTGAGTTGCCCACGCTGAGCTTACTGGCGACTGGCCAGAGTAGAGTCGGGCCCTCACCCCAGGGTACTGATGCTGGCAGAGCCAGACAGACTCACCGATGGCTCTGAGTGCATGCTGAAGCTCCAGGGCAAAGGCGGTGAGTGGCACATCCTCAGACACAGGCATCGCTGCCACTGTGGACAGGTTGCCAGCCGTGTTCCCTGTGTCCCACTTGCTTCCCGCCTCGCCAAGACCAAATTGGTAACCTGCAGCATACAGGGCAGGCGTCAGCTGGGCAGCCATGGGACTGCCCTGTCCTGACCAGAGTAACTCCTACATCTTTCCGATGGTTAGGTAGTTGGCCCTGGGCACACACAGAGCTGGGTCAGGGCCTTCCTGGCTCTATGCCTTCTGGTGCCTGCCCCACGCAGGATGCACCAATGTCCATGGGTGTCCATGGGACCCCTGCCATCTCAACTATGGCTACCATGAGCCCCTCACCTTGTGGACCCTCCTTTGCCCTGGATGCCCAGGCCGGCATGAACCCCTGCCCTGTTCCCACCCTCCCTCCCTGGGCCTTGTCTCACCTAATGCTACTGCTCCCCCTCCATCCAATCATCAGCCCCAGGGGAGGGTTCTTCTCCCACCGGTTCCCAGCAGGCCAGGCTCTACCATGCCAGGGCACAGCTAGCCACAGGTGTTTCCCCAGAATGGAGGACAGGTGCCACACAGATGCAGAGTGCTGGGTGTATCCTGCCTGTCTGCTCTAGGCACTGATGTTCTCATAGGAGCTACCCAGCCTCTGCCAAGGAGCTGTACCCAGGTGACGCTCAAGAACTGGAGGCTGCCACCCCTTGGGCCACTGGACAGGGACAAGCACTTGGGGCGGAGCCAGCATGGGCCCTGGGAAGAGACAGGCTCTGCAGTATACAGCAGCCTCAGCCACCCCACCAAGCACCTGTGGGAACCATCAAAGGTAGCCTATGGCATGAACAGTGGGAGCCATGCGAACATCCAGGAAAGGCATCCACTCACCCTCACACTGCCAGGCTTCATCCTCTGCAGCCTTTTCACAACCCTATGCAAATTTTGTAATAAACTACTATGTAATGATGGACAAGAAGGTGAAACAGAGTAACGATTGTCACAGATTTTCCTCTTAGACCTCTTCCTCTCAACCCTAGCCACAGCTACACAGAACACCCCACCCAGCCAGAGAGTTGGGCCTGGCTTTTCCCTGTGTGCTGAGCCTGGGCCAAGGGGCCTGGCTGTCCAGGGAATGTGGAGCCCACCTGCCTGCTCTGGAAGGGGCATCTAGCCCCTTCACATCTCTGCTCGGCATGCGGAACCTCCACAGACCTGAGGAAGGATAGAAGAAATAAAAACTAGGTAGAAAGGAAATCAAGATTTTTAAATCGTACTTTTAAGAAAAACTGCAGCTTCAAGACACAACAATTACTCAAGCCTTTCTCCCTTCCAGGAAATTCACTCAAAAAAAAAATCCTAAAAGTTCTTTTACAGTAAGTCTGTAAATCTGGGCTCCTAACCTGTCCTTTTCAACTGTAAATTGCACTTCCTCCATCCTCAGGAAGCAGCAATACTGGTGGGCAGCAGATCTCAACTTCAAACACAGGTAGACAGTGTGTATTTTAACCTGATAGTGAGAGGGCACGTCCTAGATCATCCTACATAGCTTAAAGACACCCCCTTCAAAGACACCAACTCGGGTTTGCAGTGTGTCTCACGTCTCTGAGTGCTGGCACTTCATTTTTGAGTGTGTCCTAATAAACCCTTCTCTTGTCTCTTACTCATGAGTCCTAAAATTTCTTTTCCCACGATGGGAGTCAGTGAACCTGCAAACTTTTTCTTTTCTTTTTTTTTTTTTTTTTTGGTGCCAGGGATTGAACTTAGGGCCTTGCACTTGCTAGGCAAGTACTCTAACCACTGAGCTAAATCCCCAGCCCCCAAATTTATTTTATTTTATTTTATTTTGGTGCTGGAGATTGAACTCAGGACCTTACGCTTGCTAGGCAAGCACTCTAACCACTGAGGTAAATCCCCAAC
Organism: Hystrix cristata; assembly: GCA_004026905.1. Lineage (NCBI taxonomy): Eukaryota > Metazoa > Chordata > Mammalia > Rodentia > Hystricidae > Hystrix > Hystrix cristata. The sequence goes on along the minus strand of PVJO010001798.1, from coordinate 47,254 downwards.
CCCCTCAAACTTATTTTAAAAAGGGTGAGACAGGTTCCTTATTTCAGCCTCTGGGACCTCTCAGACCCTGACCCAGTGACAGAATAGCCAGAGGCCCCAGAGTCTCAGACATCCTTGACCATGCCCTGCTGCCTGCAAACAATAAGCAGAAGGTCTGCTACTTTCACAACCAGGAGGAGGAAACACCCAGGCAACAAATATGTGACCTTACAACAACCCAAATTGCCACTGAGCAGAAACAGAGGAGAATCAGGTCCCTTGTTCTGACATTAAATCCAAACATCCTACTCTCTTGGTCTGGTTTTACTGCTCTTTCTGCAGCACCTCCCTTTGGAGAATCGCCTTTCTCTCGTCTCTCTCAGGGACCTCAAATGTCACAATCTTCCGTTTTCAGGAGAACCAAAGGGGACTCTGTGGCTGGCCTCAAGTAGCTTTCTTAGTTTTTAAACAAGGTGCTTGAGAGTTTCCAGTTTGAACTGAAGGTTGATTGCGCAGGCATAGCCCACCCCAGTCATAAGAGACCCTGGATGCAGCCTGAAGCAGTTCCCCAAGACTCCACAGAAGGAAGCCAGCTGGCTCTGAGCTTCAGGCTCATGAGAAGAGCCCTCTGCTCCACAGAGGAAGGAGTGCCCCACCTGGACAGCTGGTCTGTGCCTCCAGGGAGCCTAGCTAGCAAACATCTGACCCTTGCAGGCCCTAACCTATCCATGCAGCATGCAGACAGCACTGCCCAACCAGAGATGGGAGGTGGGAAGAGAGGTTCGTCAGATCTGTGTACAGACCTGGCCCACACAGGTACCCACCAGGATCCCTGCAGAGGCTCTGAGAATGGGAATGGTGCGGAACCCACCACTTCCACCCTGGCTCTGGGAGTGCACAGGGAGGGCAGGCAGGACAAGACCCTGAGGGCATTTGCAACCCAGTCCACAGAAGTGGGCAGAATGTGGGGCGTGGCTTCATGGCGAGGGCCTGCAGATCCGAGGTGTGAATGGGTGCCCAGGACTCAGGTGTCAGTACAACCTAAATGGCCAGTGTGCCACGAGCAAGAAGCCTTAACTAGAGCAAGAAATGCTAATCCAAAGACAAAGATGATACATGACAAGGCCTGGAACTATTTGACCAGGACCATAAGGCAGCTGCAATAACCAACTAGAACCAGTAATCATAAACACACCTAAAAACAAACACAAAAGCAGAACACTTTAGCAGAGATACAAAGAGCAACAAAAATATAATAATTGAAATATTCCTGGATAGGCCTGATAGCAGAATCAAGGAAACGGAGGAAAAAAAGAAAGTGATACTGAAGACAGATCAAAAGAGACTATTTTATCTGACCATCAGAAAGCAAAAAGGAGTAAAAAAAAAAAAAAATGAATATTGCCCTGGAGACCTTTGGGACAATAATAAAAGGCCTGGAATTGATGTCATGTTTCCAGAAGTGGAGAACAAATTCAAGGTTGAAAGAATATTTGAAGAAATAAAGGCTGAAAATTTCTCAAACTTGGTAAAAGATATAAACCTATAGATTTAAAATGAGCAAGCCCCAAATAAGATAAACCCAAACATAATCGTGCCCAGACATTTCAAAATCAAATTTCTGAAAACTGCAGACAAAAACAAAATCCTGAATACAGCCAGAGGGAAACAACAAATTACACATCTGAGAAGAATTTTAAGACAGAGTGGACCTCCCTTATCTGAAATGCTCAGGACTCAAAGTGTTTCAGATTTCTGACTTTTTCAGATTTTGGAACATTCATGTGGCCTACTGGCTGAGCAGCCCTAATCTGAAAATCTGAAATGCTCTGAAGTTCTGAGTTCAAAAGTTGCAGATCTTGGATTCTGAATTTTGAATCAGGGAGGCTCAACTGTACCTGTTTTCATAAGGGAATGGCACAAAACTTTTAAAGTGCTGAACTACAAGAACTGTCAGACTAGAATTCTACACCCAGTAAAAACACCTTTCAGAACTTGAGCATTTGAGAATAAAGACATTCTCAGACAAAGAAAGACAAAAAGAACTAGAAGCCATCTTTTCTAAAAGAACTGCTAACAAAGACACTTCAGATAGAACAGAGGGTGCCAGGAGGAACCCTGGGAGCAGGGACAGAGGACCGCAACAAAAAAAGGAGCCATCTGGGTGGGCAGCATGGATGCTTCACCTTGTGACTTAACAGCTGGAAGACAAAACCAACACCGTTGCCAGGCAGTGGCGTATGCCTGCACTCCCAGCACTTGGGAGAGTGAGGCAGGAGGACCACTGCGAGTTTGAGGCCAGTCTCAGCTACATAGTGATTTCAGAACCAACCTGAACTGTGTAGTGTGACCTTGTCTCAAAAACAACCAACCAACCAAAAAACAAACAGAAAGCCAATGCTGTGTGGGGTTCTCAATGCATGTAGAGGTAGCAATTCACACAGCACCTGGCAAGGGGAAGAGCATGGGACCTGTGCAAGGGTAATGTGTCTCACCTTACCCATGTAAACAGTGTTGGTGCAGTGGATGAGGACAAGTGTGGGTCCCCAGGTTCCTTATGTGACCCCTGGAGATCCTCCAAGAAAAGACAGGGCAAGCCACAGCTGATAAATAAATGTGGAGTGCTCAGAAAAGCAAAGTAAGGCCAGGAGTGGTGATGCACACCTGTAATCCAGGAGGCTGAGGCAGGAGGACAGCAAGTTCAAGTCCAGTGTGGACAATTCAGCAATTTAGCAAGATCCTGTCTCAAAATTAAAAAAAAAAAATTAAGAAAAGAGGTACAGCTACAGTTCAGTGCAAGCTCCGGCACCACAAAAAAAAAATAAAAATAAAAGGCAATCTGAAAAAAAAAGAATAGAAAACAGGATAATATTCTTTTTTAAAAGGTGGAAGAATAGAAAAAAGTAAAACAGCAGAGATGAATCCTAAAAGGATAATTATATCAGGTGTAAATTAAAAGATAATGATTGCTAGAAGGGATGACAAAAACCTGATCCAATTATATGCTACCTGTAAGAAACTCACTTTAGAAACAACAGTGCAAGTAGGCTGAAAGGAAAATGAAGAGTGACATCACACGTTGAGTGGCATCCCCTATCATGTGCACTCAGAACTCCAGAACAGCTTGGCTCATGTGACACAGTACAAACAGGCTGTCCTGGAGCAGGGCTCTGTCCTCCCCTTTCCACTTCCACTTGGCACAACTGTATACCAATTCATCCCCCACAAACATGCAGCACTGTGCACATGTGACACAGACCTGGCCTTCTCACAGCTCACATGTCAGTGCAGGGACACACACGCATGAGCCAATGATGGGGAACTGGTAGAAAAATCAAGCAGAAGAGGAAGACCCAGAGCCCTGGGGGTGGGTAGGGAGGCAGAGGCAGGAGGCAGCCGTGCACCCGGACAGCAGGAAGCTCTGTGTCTGGGGCTGCTGACCACAGTGAAGGGCCACACAGCATAGCTGGAGTTCTCAACACGTGGGATCCAGGGAAGGGGAATGGCCAGAGCCCAGAGGGACAGTGCCTCCTGAGCAAAGTGCATGCTCAGTGCTACAAGAAAATGAACAAGCTGGGGTGGAATTTGAAACCCCCAGCGTCCTGGAGTTGCTTCCCCACCTTCCATGCTTGGCACAGGACAGACACAGCCCTCCCACTTTCTCGGGCTTCACCCTGTTTTCTTTTTCTAATCATCTGACAAAAATAGGAGGGAGATATAGCACATTCCTTCCCACACACAGGAGAGCTCCCCTCAGCACTGCCCACCTAAGACGCATTGCAGAAAACCTGACACTGCTACAGTAAGCAATCCCTCTACCCACCCGGATCGGAGCTGCCCCCATGGAGCTCTGGGCCTTTCCTGAGGGGGAGGGAGCCCAGCACCCCAAGCCAGCTTCTGCCTCCCCTCCCCCTGGACCAAGTGGAGCTCTGTAGTGGCACTGCTTTGGGTGCAATCAGGTTCTGTACAGGGACTGGGGATGGTGCTGGGGCAGAGTCCCACAAAGGGCAGTGGAGGGCTGAGTGGGTAGGGCTCTGAGAAAAGGAGGTGCAGTTGAATGGGCTGGGCAGGCTGGAGCTTTGAGATTAGTGGGCAGGGCCCTGAGGGGCATGGTTGTGAATTCAGTAGGTGGGGCTCAGCGACTGCTCCAAATTTGGGAGGAGCACACACACCTGTTGCAGGTCCCTGCTGGAGGCTGCCCAAGATCTTCTCACCCAAGAGATGAATCAATCGAGTCACCACCTGGATGCAGAAAACAAAGACAAACATCAAACCACACCCTTTTCTTTTTTGAGCCTGGTTCTTTCTATGCTGTCTATGTTGCCTAGGGTGGCCTTGAAACTCGAATTCTGCTTCAATCTTCCAAGTAACTGGGTCACATGCCACTGCTCTGGGCCACTCCACACATTTTAAATCATGAAATGCTAAGAATTAAATACCCCACAATAGGCTGGGGATTTAGCTCTGTGGTTAGAGGGCTTGCCTTACAAGCACAAGGCCCTGAGTTCGATCCCCAGCATGAAAAGTAAATAAATACATACATACCCCACAATGATGTCCAAATAGGACACTGGGCCTCTTTTTTGGTACTGTCTGGGGCTGGGAATCACTATGGCTTTAGGTGATGAGGCCCTGGGGGATGAAATGGGCAGCTCCAGGGCTGCTGTGGAGGAGACAGGTGCAAGGGGCATGTCCCCCCGACCTGCAGCCTGCTCTGGCCTCTCCCCTCACTCCAGTGCAGGCAGACAACTCTGAGAAACCACCCCAAGGAGGACAAGGATGGACGGATGGGGCCTCCTGAGCTGAGGTTCTCCATGGCCAGGCGTCATCTGCTCTTGCCTCAGTGGGCCACACAGGGACAGCTGGGGACACGGGTTGGGTAACAGGCGATACCCAGAAATCATCGAATTTTAGACACAATAAGATTATTTGTGGTTGTAGTCATATTAAACTTTTAGAGTTGTAGATCAGTGTATTTAAGGTCCAAGTATCAAATATCTATAACCTGCTTTTTAAAAAACTAAGTTTTAATTGATACTACCTTTATAATTTATAATTTACTTGTTGATGCTTTCGTATAAGAACAAAGTGAGCTGAGTGTTTTTGGTTGCTACGGTTTTCAAGCTGACAGAGTACACACTGCAGGCTCTCGGGTGTGCTGTGGAATAACTGAGGAGACACAGTGCTGTCAATGTCCACAGCCCTCAGGGTGATCTGGGAGCAAGCACTTGTCCTCTCCCTCCACCTGGCCTCCAGGGTCTGCTCTGGTCTGCTCCCCGGCCCTCTGTAGCCCTGAAAGGAGCCGTATGGGGACACTTGTGGTGTCACTGCCCAGGACTGGACAGCAGCCCAGGTCCACTGCAGGCAAATTCGGGATCCTCCCTCACCCAGGCAGCTATAGTCAGAGACTCACACGGATCATCCAAACTTTAGGGTATAAAGCAAGTAGTCTGCATAGAGTCCAAAACAGATACCAAAAATTAAGATGCTTTATACACAGTGAATCTAGCACCAACTGTTAATTGGGGCTTTAAAAAAATGCATCTTATCATGGAGAACTTGAGACAGACACAGCAGAGACAGGAGCACAGGGGACACCACTGTGCTGCCATCCCCTTCAACAGTCTCATTTCACACACACCCTGGAAAACTCTGGAGCCAATCCCAAACACAGCATTTTATCCAGTAGTATCTGGACATGCTTCTCTACAGCATAAAAGCCTTTTAAAACATAACTGTTACAATTAAAAATCAACAATAATTCAAAGTAAAAGTTAATTTTAAAAATGATTTTCCATGTCAAGTGGCAAAGGCTCAATACAGACTGACACACACATGAAAAGGTACTCCATACCCGTGTGTGTGTGGGGGGGTAATAGGGTGGAACCCAGGGCCTTTGAACTAAGCTACAGCCCCAGCCTTTTTTTTTTGAGACATGAGTCTTACTAGGTTGCTAAGTTGCCCAAGTTGGTCTCAAACTTTGCATTCTCCTGCCTCAGCTTCCCAGAGTACTGGGGTCACAGCTGTACACAGGTGGTGCTCAGAATCTTTAACCAACAGGGAATACACATTTACACCAGAGTGAGGTACCACTTCCTGCCCAAGGGCTAAAGTGAAACAGCTGCCAACGTTGTGCCTGCATGGACCTCACACATCCACCTGGCACCAGAATTGCACAAGAGAAACACCACATCCGCAATAGCACTGCCAACCAGGTGTTTGGAAGCCAGTTTCCAACAGCCCCAAAGTGGAAGCCAACCCAACATCCACTGTGACAGCAGCACAAGCCCTGTGCTGAGAGGCCCTGGCCCTGCCAGCTCACACCTCACCCAGGCCTGTGCTCAGCCACAGGAGGATGGGTGACCTCAGGGTTCCCAGTCAGGTGCTAACGGTAGGCAGCACACCGTGAAAAGCAGCAAGACCACAAGTGGAGACAGGAGCCAAGAGGTCTCCACACCCCTGGGGAGTAGACACTGGGCTATGGGCCCTAGGAGCAGCCACAGAGGATCCACCCCTACCCTCCCAGGGCTGCTGCTGAGCCACCCACTTCCCTGGAAAGGGCCAACACCTACTCTGGGTGTTGCTGGCTGACTGTGTAGCAGAGCAGTCCCTGGCGGCCCCGCCACAGCCACATAGTGGCCTTATAGGTGTGGCCTATGGATGGGGCACCTGCCTGCTGCCAAGGGTGAGTGCTCCACCCAACATCCCTAATCCCATGGGCAAAAACAGGCCAGAACCAGGAAAGGTGAGGGTGCAGCCATGGGCTCTGCTAGATGCTCCCGAGGTCCCGACTGTCACCAGAGGCACTTTGTTCTGGAATGGGCAAATGCTGATTAAGGGTCATAGACCTGCACCTGCAGTTTCTTCGCTGTTCCTCCCCTACTATGGACAGTTCCTTTGGGCAGCACTGGCCAGGTCCCAAATCTGAGGTTGGGTTCTTCTCTTCTCTCTGGGACACCCACGTTAAACCCAAGGCAAACAACCAAAAAGACAGCTACACCAGTCCCCTCCCCAACCCGCCCATCCTGAGCAGTCTGGGGACAGCCTCTCCCCACAGTGCGCCCTCCTGTCACAGTCTTCACACTGCCCCACCTGCCTGCTCCAGGCATGTCCTCCATCTGTGCCTAAATAATCACCTGCCCTTGAGCCCCAGCTGCATCAGGCTCACCTGTGGGTACCTGCGCTTGATAGATGTCAGGGCTCCTGCTGGCAGTTTGGCCAGCTCTGAATCCCGCACAGCATGCACCGTGGTCGCCCTGGCCTGACAGGTCAGTGTCTCCACCTGACGGAGAGGAGCCAGGAGCTGGGCCATGCAGCACAGCCCACAGCAGAGCCGCACATGGCCCAGATGTTGCAGGTGAGGGCAGGAGCAACACAGCTCGCCAAACTTCTGCTCTCACAGGAAGCCGATGCGTACCACTTGTGACCACACTGCAGACTGCAGCAGGGGCCAGATGCCACCAGAAGCCACAGGCAGCTTCAGTAAGCCAGTAAGTTCCAGATGCTGTGGGTTAGTATGGGGCAGTCTGAACACTCCCTCAGATGTAGTCACACCCTCTCCCCCAGAGAGCCATCAGACATGTCCTGAAGGGCTGTGGTAACCCCACCAGGGGCACTGAGATACCTGCCCCAGAGACTCGGCTGTACCCACAGGGTACGCCAGAACCCAAGTGGGTCAGGAAGCCCCAGATTCTGACATGGGAGACCTCCCCACCCAGGCAGTGCTCAGGGGAGGTAGGAGCTAGGGCTTCCCAGGAGGAAGTGGCCCTCAGCACATGCTCACCACCTGAGCCCCAGATAGGTTACCCTAAGGCCTAGTGACCAGAGAACACAGAATGTTCCAGGGTGGTCAGCCATACCTCAAGACAGAGGGACATGCCTGTGCTAGGTGCCCTCGAGACCAGGAAGAGCTGCTGGTCACTCCTGAAAGAGACCTCAGGAGGCCCATCCTCCAAGGCTCCAGCCCCAGCAGGGAGCAAGTGAGTGTCGCGAAGTAGGGGTCAGCATCCTAGACACATCCCTGGACAAAGGGTGGGGCCTGGGCTCAGATCCCAAGGGATCTGCCCCACTGCAGTACTTCAGGGGCTCCAGATCAGATCCAGAGCATCGTGGAAAACAGGCTTACAGGGCCCAACACCTACCACCCCAATAAGGTCTCCGCGGCCATACTCCCCCGCCAGGCGCTTCTTCCCATCCTCCTTCCGGATCACAGAGCGCAGACGGCCACTGAGGACGATGTATGTGCAGTCGGACTTGTCTCCCTGCCTGTAGAAACACAGTGGCCCAGAGCCCCTTTGCCAGCAGCCCCAGCCACCCCACAGGGATGAATTTCCTTATCTCTCAGGCACCCATGAACACCATGAGTCTGTGCATGCCACACATGCATGGGCACAGCATGTTTGCATGGACATCTTTCCCTACCTGTACACTAAGTCCACGCAATCTTTCAAAGGATGCAAAAGCCCATTAGAAGTGACCTCTAGCTAGACACAGTGGCCCTTGCCTATACTCTGCAACATACCTGTAGGCCTCACCTGTATATGGCACGCCCAGCTTCCACCTCCATCCAGTCTAGTGCAAAGTCAATCTGCCGCACAAAGGACGACATCCTCTTCACAACGGTGTGTGCCACCCCCAGAACAACGGCCGGCTGCTTCCTCATGATCCTGGCGGCAGCTGGAGTCACTCTGCTGCACACTCCCACCAGGTCCCCCACAAGGGGTCATAGCACCTGGGAGCCCGTGGGACCGGGAGCCCGTGGGACCCGAAGCCCTGCCTCCCAGACAGCAACGAGATGCTGCCAGCTAGGACACACCACAGGCTGCTGCCGGGGAGCATGGGAAGCTCTCCCCAGCACTGGTCACCCATGGGTTCTGTTGGGCACGACGGGCACTCATAAGACCAGGCAGTGGGATCCCACATGTGGCATTTGGACTGAGGGTTGATGGCAGCAAGTGTTAGGGATGAGGGATCCATCCTGGGTGGGTGCAGTGGCCAGAAGTTCTGATGCAAGAGGATGTCATCTCTGGGGCAGCAGCAAGGCTGTCCTGGGGTGCAGGGGGAGGGGGACGCAGCACAAAGCAGACCCTGCTGTCTTTTACTGAAAACAGGAGGATGGGGGTTCTGCCTTTCCACACTCCAGGGAGATGGCAAGGCAGTACTGATACTTTCCTCCCAAGATTGGAGGACAGCCCTAGGACACTGGCGGGTTGATGACGATAGGATGGAAGTACCTGAAGCAGGAATTATCATACCACACACAGACACGCATACACATAGACAAGGATACACAGACACGCACACACACAGACAAGGACATACAGACAAGGACAGACATAGACACACACACATGGACAAGGATACACAGACATATACACACAAAGACACCCATACAGACAAGGACAGACACATACTGCACATATGGATAAGGACAGACAAAGGTACATGGACAAGGACATGCGGAGATAGAGACAATAACATAGACGCACATGGAAAAGGACAGACATACACATGAGCATGCACATAAAGACACAAAGACACAAACATGGACAAGGACAGACACATACATGATTACACAGTGTCATAGGCATACACAGTGAACAGGCTGTATGGAGAAAACAAGGTCATAGCCTGAGACCCATGCTGGGCAGCTTGTGTCCAGGCTCCTCACTATCCTTCCTCCCCTCTCCACACCCCGAGACACTGCCCTCAGCCCCTGGCCTGCTCTGCTAAGGTTGCCATCTCCTGGGTAGTGGGACTACTGCTCTGGAAATGCACTTGGCTGGACCAGGTTTAGTGTTCAAAAAAGGGCTGTAATTTGCCAGGCAGCTCTGATTTCAATTCCATCACCTGATGCTAAATAGCTAACCACCAGTGGTTAGAACTGTCCAATGGGACAGTCGTGCTTGTACCACCAGTGGTTCAAGCTGGCAGGAATGTGTTAAGCTGCTGGGCTTCCACCTGCCTGTGGTCCCCAAGTTCTCCTCCCCAGCCCAGCTTCCGGGCAGAAGAGCACTGTGATCACAGCAAGCATCTGGCATGCAAGAGGCAGATGTCTCAGAAACACACACAGAAGGATGGCTTCCCGCTGAAGTGGACAGTCGCAGGATGGGCCTGATGTGAGCTATGGGCAGCAGGGAAATTCTGGATGCTGCTGGACCAAAGACTCCAGCAAAGTGGAAATAAAGCAGTTTTTTGTTTGTTTGTTTTGAGACAAGGTCTTGCTAAATTGCCCGGGTTGGGCTCAAACTCGAGAGATCCTGCTGCCTCAGTCACAGAGTGCTGGGATTATAGGCATGTGTGACCTCGCCCATCTTGAAACAGTTTTTAATCTGGTGCAATGGGATCCCTGCCAGGCAGCCCTCCTGACCACAGGGCCAGTGAGAGACATGGCCCAGGACTTCCCAGGCAGGCCAAGGACATCTCTGGGCCTAGAAGACAGAATCTGGGGCCACGTAGACAAAGGCTTCCATCCCAGGACCTGGATACCAACCTACTCTGTCCTGAGCAGCAGGCAAGTGAGCTGGGGTGCCCTCCTCACCCACTTTCTTGCCTTTCTATCCCACAGCTGGACTCCTTAGTATGTGCAGGCTGACGGAACAGGACAACCCCATGGCTGTGAGCCAAACTCTGACATCAACTGGTCCCCAAGGTGGGTAGCCACCAATAGAGCCTTGAGAGAAGAGCAACTGGGTCAGTCCCACAGGCCCACAGAGAGAGCAGCACCAAGCAGCTATCCATGGACCAGACAGAGACCACCGGCTAAATGGCGAGGAATAGAGCATAGACCCAGCCACCCACTGAGCTGTGGCTGCAGCTCAATAAGCCAGCAAGGTGAGGGCCTAGCCCTGTAGAGTCCTCAAGGACAGAGGGTGTGGGATCGCATGAGTGGGCAGGGCAGAGAGCACGGGTATGGGAGGTGTCCTGCACCTCCAGGTCGGTGGGGTGGGAGGGTGACTCACTCGTAGAAGTGGGCCTTGGAGATGGACAGGAAGCCACAGTCCCTGTTAGCCCTGATGGTAAACATGAGGGGCTCGCCCGTGAGCACCGCCAGCTGCCCCACCATCTCCCCAGGGTGTGTGAGGAACAGGCAGGTGTCCTCCTGGCTGTCGATCTTCCGCTGGTACACGTGCAGCAGCCCCGAGACCACAAACAAGATGTTGACATCCTGACAAAACCAGACGGGGCCTGTAGACTCAGGGAGACATGCAGGGCAGTGACCCATGGCGACCAGGAGGACTGAGTCCCAGTGAGGTGACCCAAAAGGCTCCACAGGACCTTGTGAAGCCTCCTGATGGATACAGGTGTTGCTTTTTGGTTGTGCCTCCTGTGTATGGGTACACACAGCTAGCCCCTGCTCAGAACTTTCCCACAGTGTTGTCTACAGTGTTGTTATTTGCTGTATTTGGGGGTTTTTTTTTCTTTTGTTTTGTTTTTTTTGAGATAGGGTCTCATTATGTAGTTTAGGCTGGCCTTGGACTCACTATGTAGTTTGGCCTCAAACTCAGGGTGACCTTTCTGCCTCTGCCTTCTGAGTGCTAGGGTTTTAGGGATGTACCACTATGCCCAGCAATTATTCAGTTTACCTATCACTGGAAACTTGCTTTTCCCATCTCAGACAAGGACACGTCACTCACCTGGTCTCCTTGTCTCGACACCACAGTGCCTGCAGGGACATGGAGAAACGTCACTCGTCCCTCCAACAGAGATGGGTCCTACAACACAGAACAGGTTTTAACAAGGGATCTCAAGAGGCACCAGAGTGAAGACACAATGGGGAGGGCAGAGGCAGCAGCAGCACAGTTATGGCTATAGCCCCCTCTGAGGACAACACTAACACAGAGCCACAGGCAGAGTCTGCACAGAAGCATTGTGAATACCACAGAAAATGCAAAATCAGAGAGAGGTTTCACCTGAGTAAGAAAGAAAAAATAATTCATAAAGGACACTGGCCAAGATACCACCTGCAAATACTAACTCAGTGGGGCTCCATCCCATGCCATCTGCAGAGACTAGTGTCCATATGTTGAAATGACTGAATGTCTGCCATCTTAAAATCTGACTCCATTTTGAGTCAGCCCTAAACTTTGAGAGACCCCGGACTTCTGTTAATTAAAAAGGAATTCTTTGTTCCTTACCTGTCCTGGGAATTCTCCTCCCTGCATCCTGTGCTCTCTCCAACCCCTACCCTTTGTGCCTTCTGGTTTATAATAAGCCCATAAAGTTGTAACCAGTAACTGCCAGTATAAGGCAGACAGTCCAAGTCCTTGATTTAATCTCTCGCCATGTCTTAGGTGGCTTCTCCCAGTCTTAGCGCTGATAGTCACATTAGTCATGGTATTTTACTTGCTACCTGCATAATTCTGCTTATCCGCAATGCTATAAGAGAACTGCTTTTTTTTTTTTTTTTTTTGTGGTGCCGGGGATCGAACTCAGGCCCTTGTGCTTGCAAGGCAAGCACTCTAATCACTGAGCTAAATCCCCAGCCCCGCTATAAGAGAATTTAATAGATTCATTAGTAAAAAAACAATCAAACAGCTGTTACTCCTCCGCTGTTACAGAGCACTGCCTGATGAGTCCTAGTTGTGATGCTATCAGTTACTAAAATCACACTGAGCATCAGAGAGAGAGATGTGACAAGACCCCCACCACAAATTCAGGAAGTCACAGACAACTACAGACTGACAGGCTCTGTGTTATCATGACAACCAGTAGGGGTTATGCCAAGGAGGGCTGACCTTGAGCCCTCACATATAAGAAAGGTAAAATTAAACAACGGGATTAACTAAATTGACCCAGCAGACATCCCTGAAAAGTAAGGTAACTGCCTGGCAATGCCACTAGCCAAACATGACTGAGATAAGATGATAAATGGTTAAAAGTTATCTGTAACTGTCCATACACCTGCTGGCTCTTGTAACTAAAAATTCCACTTGTGTAACATAATTATACTTTCTGCCTATAAAAACCTAGCCCTACCTCACTTCATTGCTGAGAATTCTTTAGGCAGGAGCCACTCTCAGCCACCGGCTAATAGAGGGTTCTAATTGGCTTATATTCAGTGTGTGGCTACTCTCCTTTCTCATACCCAAGTGAAGCGAGTGCTGGGTGTCCTTAGGGCCGCTTGGACTCCCACTTCAATGTGACCCACCAGGCCAGGAGCAGCCTAGAATTGGGAATCTCCCCATGGTCACAGGAAGTATGCAACACACCCACAGGAACCAGCCCCTCGCACAACCAGGGCAGCACGCACACACTTGTGAGCAGAATTCCTTCAAAGGCCTGAAAACAACAAAATGTTTAAATCCATATTTCATAGTGACAGTAAAAGAAAAATGAAAAGAAAGCTCATTGGCCACCTTTAGAAGATGACAAGGAACTAAATCATTAACTTAAACCTCTCAAATCAGGCTGGGTGCCACTCAGTGGTGGAGTGTGTACTTCGTATCTCAAGGCCCTGGGTTCACTTTCCAACACCACAAAAAAATTAAATTAGATTAGATTTTAAAAACTAACTCTCCCAAACCTTGTGAAGGGACCTAAGCTTTGTGCATCAAAGGCTGCTAACATCCCCCAAAAGAAAGAACAGCATCGAAGGTCTCCAAGGAAAGAACAGGACACTGAGATCTTCTTGCTTCAGGCCAAAGCCAGAAGGAGATGGAAAGAACCTAATCTGGCCACACACGCAAGACCAGGCCAAGTTAGAGCAACAGAACAGAGCAGCAGGCTTTGATACTCGGAGGCCAAGGCTGAACCTAGGCCATACCTGAGCCCTTGTAAAACTCAGAGAGGAGAAGCCAGCCTCTCAGTAAAAGGAACTCCAAGAACTAAAAGCCAGATAGAGAGCTCTACAGAGAAGATATAAGGGACATACACCCCCCCCCCCGGTGTGGGCCTCCAAAAAGCTGCCAGGACCCATAAGGCTGTCAGAACTGGGGACACAGGCTAAATGACTGAAGATGGGAAGGACTGCTATTTAATCTTCTTAAGGCATAGTGGTGTGGCGGTTATGTTTTAAAAGAGCTGTGTCTTTTAGAGACGAACACTGAAGTATTCACTAGCAACACAATGATGGAAGTTGTTTGAGTTTGGGCTGTGGAGAGAGGCACAGACAAAACGAGAGGGAGCACTCCATGGACAAGTCTATCCATTCTGTGTGTTTAAAAGAGCAAACTCAAGAAACTCTCTAACCAAGGTGCATAGACCCTGCTGAGAGCCGGATCTACAGATAACAAGGCCAGCCTACTAAAAGCCACTGTTAAGGCCCTCTACCACCAAGGCATCTCCACATTTTTTTTTTTGGTGGGGGTTGTTGGAGATCAAACTCAGGACCTTGCACTTGTTAGGCAAATGCTCTACCACTGAGCTAAATCCCCAGCCACACATTCTAAGGGTGAGAAGGATAACCAAAAGACACTGGGCTTGTGCCCCAGAATCCTCACCTTGAGACAGCAACGATGTGAAGTGAGGCAATTTAAAATTTGCAGACAGGAAATAACTGGGGGAGGAGCTGAGCGAGGTGCAGAGTTACCCCAGCAATCTGGGAGGCTGAGGAGGATCCCAAGTTTAAGCCCAGCCTGGGAAACTTAGTGACTTAGAAGATCCTGTCTCTAGAAATAAAAAACACTGGGGATGTAGCTCAGTGCAAAGGCCCTGGGTTCAATCCCTAGTACCGCAAAAGAAAGAAGAAAGGAAGGGAAGAAGGGAGGAGGGAAGGGAGGGAGAGAGGAAAGACAGAAAGGCAGAGACAGAAAGAAAGAAAACAAGTGGGACAGCAATATGGAATACAGCTGTGAAAAGATCAGCTGTGAGTAGATAATTCCTGGAGTTGGGTGACAGGTACTTGAGCAGTTAAAGTAAGAAAATAAACACATTCTAGATGAGCCAATGATCAGGCATACAAAATAATAAAAGTAAGTTTGTTTGAAATTATTATAGTGAGACTGAGAATATAACATACTGAGATAATCTGAAAATCTTACTTCTGGATTGACTATAACTCCCACCAAATTTTCAGGCTAATTAAGGAACTGTAATGTCCAGCTTTGGGACATCTGGATGGCCCAGGAAACAGCAAATGCACAGGCTAAATACGGGTCATCCCCACTGCTGCTGTATGTCTACTGAGAGCACATAGGAGCCCTCCTCAGGAAGATGGGTCCTCTGGGCTCCCACAGGCCCTGTGACACTGTACACAGCACATGGTGTCACATCCGAGCCCCACCCACCCCCATTAAGAACTCATGGGGGTGGGCATGGTGGTGCACACTTGTAATCTCAGTACTTAGGAGACTGAGGCAGGACGACTACCGTGAGTTTGAGGCTAGCTGGAGTTTCATAGTGAGTTCAAGGACAGTCTGAACTACACAGTGAGATTGTGTCTCAAAAAAATACTTTCTTAAATCAAAAAAGAAAAAGAAAAACTCATGAAGACTGAAAAAAAACGGAAGCGACTCAGAGGGAGTGCCTTCAAACACAGTAATGCCACTCAACACAAAGCCAAAACTGAGACGTTTACCAAGAATTAGAAACATTTCAATAGTGACAGCAGACATTCCTAAAAAGTAGACATTCTAGAACTGTATAAATTACCAAACTATAGCTTCAACATCAGATTTGACACTGGAAAAAGAAAATTTCTGAATTTAAGTGAATACATCAACATAGAAAAAAAATTCAAAAGTTGAAAACACAGATGAAAGGGCCAGGTTCATAAGAGGTGAATGAGAGTGCACACTCCGTGTCTCAGAAGGTGAGGCAGATAGATGCCCACACCCCAGCAGTGCCCAGAAGGGATTCAAGGACACAGATTGAAGTCTGTGAACTTCAGGCAAGCTCAATCAAAAGAAATCCACACCCAGCTCTATCACAGAGAAACTACAGAAAACCAAAGGCAAAGAAAGATCCTGATATCAGCAGGAGGAGCACGGTTTTCAAAGGAGGAAGGACTAGCACACAGCTTCCCATTCGCCAGCTGCTGACCAGGAGTCTCTGCAGCAGAGATTCTTCAGGAAGGAAGGCCACAGCTCAGTGGCACAGCTGTGCTGAGCAAGCATGAGACCCTAGGTTCCATCCCCACCACCAAAATTAAAGGCAGCAAGAGAGGACATATCCGTGAATGCCACTCTCCTCTGACCACTGTCAGAAAACCCACAAAACTTCAGAGCAGCAAGTAGGCTGGGAGGTAGGGTCATGACATCAAGGACAACCAGGGTACAGAAAGACTCCTGGTTTTTCTTTACTGTCTTGTCCCTCAACTTTGATCTAAAGGCTGCCCCCATCAAGAAGCCATGCCATGCTAAGGCATGGGTGCGGATGGCAGAAACTGAAGAAAATTTCATCTCTGGATAGAGGCCTGGGAAACGGCTCTGAAAGCTGGAGATGGTATAAGGCAGCTTCCCTTTCCTTTTCTCCAGGTCATGGCAGCAAGAGGAAACAGAAGGGCAGCCTGGAGACAGGCTAGGCTCCTGATAGGTGCAGCAGACCAGGCAGATAGAGGCCAGACTCAGGTCAGGAGGTGGGGCCCCCAGAGTTTCCAGATGGAAAATGTACGCGATCCAAGCCCTTCCAGCATCATACATGAAAACTAATTCCATCTGCACTAAAACCTAAGAGAGCACCAGGTGTGGTGGTGCACACCTGTAATCTCAGCTACTCAGGAGGCTGAAGCAGGAGTGCAAGGTCAAGGTCAGCCTGGGCAAATTAGCAAGATGCTGTCTCAAAATAAAAAGGGCTGGAGACATAGGTCAGCAGCAGAGCACTTGGCTAGCCTGGGTAAGGCCAGAGGCAAAATGACAGGTCATAGAGATGATATGCAAGATCAATGGCCAACCAGGGAGTACTGTTTAGAAAATACAAAGACACTCTAAAAATCAAAGGAAGACAACAGACTCTCAACAGAAAATGGGGGAAAGGATATCAAGGACAATCTTCTAGTTTCAACACAGCAAACGAACATCAGAGGTGCTCAATCTCATTAGTAACCAAGGAAGATAAGATTGAAACAAAGTCCACACTCTACACTCTGATCACATTTATCTACAAAGCTTGACAATCCGATGCTGGCATGACATGAGCTGCAGGGGTTTTGCCAGCTCTTGGAGATGCCCAGGATCTGGTGTCCATGCCTGGGGCCCACATGAGGGTACATGATGGACAGTAGGTCCCAAGCCCTGTCCACAGCAGCTGGACACACCATGCATCACCCATGGTGGGGCAATAAGAGGGCACAGTATGGTGGGTGGGCAGAACGACGGCACTGACAACAGACCACTCTATGCCAAGCACATGGCAGCTGCAGCCAGGGGCACAGAGCCCAAGAACAGGCGAGGCCCACTCAGGCCCCTGTGTCCCAGGGACTCTCCAAATAATGGAAGACAGCAGAGGAGTCATCGCAAGGAGACACACAACTTCCTGGCTTCTATACATCAGATATCTGCAATTTTTAAGAATGTGAGGGACACAAGTCTAACAGCAACACACATGAAGAAGACCTACTCTGCAGTGCCTGGTGATCCCAAAAGCCCACAGGCACACTCACATGGCCAAGGGGAGACCCACAGCACACTCTCGCCTGAGGTCCAGGGAAGCCAGTGACCCCCGCAAGAGGTCTGTGAGCCACCAGCACCGCAGCACTGCCCTATCCCCAGGACAGCTTCACCAAAGAGGAAAAAAGCAGGAAGTGAGGGTTCTGAGAGTCGCACAACAGCCACCACCCCGCTCGGGGCCATACTTACGTGCAGCTTCATCAGGGTCAGGAGATCCTTCTTGGCGGCTCTAAAGATGGCATCCATCTGCCCACTGGAGCCAGTCTCAGCCCAGGGAATCTCTGAGTAATGGAAGACAGCAGAGGGGGTCTCCGCAACAACCACACTTTTCTTGGACTGGAAAGAACAAAGGTACCAGTCTTCAGAAGAGACGTGGCAGGCAAAGCATGAGAAGGCTCCATCAATGGCACAAACACAGTAAGACCCCTTACAGCACCTGGGTAGGTGGAAGGGAGAGGCAGGGACCTACCTTGCCAGCCACAGAGTTTCCAGGGTGGTTATCTGAGTGCAGAAGGACCCTGGCACGGTCATACACCATCCCCAAGTCTGAAGTAGCCCCTACACAGACTCCTACAGAGAGAGAGGAGGCTCAGTTGCTATCTACCGTTCACAGGTACAAACATGCCAAGCACAGATTGAGAACACCCTGAATATCAAACAGCAGAACCCAGGGTGGTGACAAGCAAATCTAGAAGGCAAGGCTGTCTTGCTGTATGCCCTGGGTGACAGCATGGTCCGTGTGGTGTGGCTGTGACAGATCTCTGGAGCTAGGAACTTTATAAACAAAGAGGTGATCAGCCAGCTTCTGCCTCCAGTGGCTGCTGAGAAGCAGAAAGGAAACACCCAGCAGCAGAAGAGACCAAGTACATGGGGTGGCCTTGCTTTACAATGACCTGCTCTTGTGACAGCATGAGGCCCCATCTCTTGCCTTTTTTTTTTCCTCCCTCTTTTTTCGTACAGTGCTGGGGATCAAACCCAGGGCCTCTCTCCAGCAAGGCAAGTACCACTGAGCTACAGTCTCAGCCCCGAAGTTCCATCTTAAAGCCTCCACCACCTCAACACAGACACCTAAGGAACCAAGCTTCCAGGGTATGAACCACCAGAAAACGAACCATATTCTAACCGTGGCAGTCAAGTTTTAAATGTTATTAAATACCCAGCTTAGTAAATCTCTAGACCAGAGATTTGTTCAGATTCTGACAAAGCACATGAGCTTTGGATTACACACATCTGGGTTTGGATCTGGCTTACCACCACTAAGCTCTGTGTGCCAGTGACTGAGTTAAACTGTACTTACTTTCCTCATCCAAAACCTAGGATTCATAACACCCATTTGTCAGGTTGGTGAGGGTTTTTGTTTGTGTCGTTGTTCTTGTTTTTGAGACAGAGTCTTGCTATGTAGTTCAGTTGAGGCTGGTCTTGAACTCATGGTGCTCCTCCTGCCTTAGCTTCCCAAGTGCTAGGATTAGAGGCATGTGCCACTATAACCAGCTTTTCAGGTTGTTTTAATGTTGCACAAGGTCATGTACATAGCACCTGGCATCAGCTGGATATAAATTAACTGCCAAGAAAACCACATCTCAGAGGCACACAACACAGGTAGATACCAACAACATGCCACCAAGAGAGAGGCGCCAAGCCTGGGAGCACATCACATGCCCCATTCACGGCAAGTTCAAATAGTGCTGAAACCAGAGCCTCAGGCTCATAGACTCCACGGGAAGGGTCAGTCTGCACCACCATGCCCAGCCAAGGGATGCCAGTTCTACAAAGGAGAGGCAGCCAGAAGTCAGGGCAGTGGGTAAGCAGCGGTGGGAAGAAGCCTCACAGGCTGACACAGCTGCTGCTGGTGCAGGAGAGCAGGCATGGTGGATTGGAGTGGCCAATGTCTGTGTTTCTTTATCTGGCTTCACTGGTGGATTCAGTTTGTGGAAATTCATCAAACTGCCCATTTAAGATGTGCACATTTCCTCTGAATATTATGCAACCATAACAAGCCAATGAAAATAAAATAACTTAGAAAATGGGCAAATGTATGACTAGAAGCAAACAGATCCAATAATGAAATGTTCAGATCAAGGAAACCATGTCGACAGGTAAGATCAGTGGTTGCCCCAGCCAGGGAGGGACAGCAGAGCATGGCTGCCAGGGGCCCAGGCTCTTCATCGGGTGGTGGAAACATCCTGGGGTCAGGCGGTGGCAATCCAGGTAGAACTGTGTGAATGTGTTAAAAACTACCAGACTGCACATGTTTAAAGGGTAAATTCTATAATATGTAAACCATATTTTAAAAAGCTATTACTGAAAAAGAAAATCCACGCAGATTCAGAAACCCAGTACCTAAAGAAAGTGGTACGTAAAAAGTGAGAGAGAATGAGACTTTAGTTAATGGTTCTGGGTAAACTGTCACCTAGACTAGAGCAGCAGCACCCTGAGTTTCTTCCACACGCATGTGCTGACACAGCAAGAGGGAGCTACAGATGAATGAAGGCTTAGAAGAATATATTTATGACCCAGGAAGGAGCAAAGTATGTAAGACCCAAAACACAAATCACAAGGTACCAAATGGCTGGTTTTCAACAGAGCATTAAGTGTTTCTGCTGGCAGAGGGCCTATGGCAGTACTTTCTGAGAGGTAGAAGGAGGATTCCTACCAGAGCATATCTGAGCCCTGCTGGAACATGGGAGGCCTGGGCTGCATGGGTTGGTGGGAGGCAGGCAGCACAGAGGCACTACCAGGGTGAGACAGGCCCTGTGCCTCGACCCAGGGTGAGGGTGCAGTCGCAGGTTCCGCTAGGCACCAAATGCAGGGTGACCCCCTCTTTGGACTGCAGGAGGAAGGGAGACTCTCAGCCTTCCCCTGGACACACTGGCCCTGTAGGCAGAAGCCGGGCAGCAGTGGGGCCAAAAGGTCAGGGTCACCTGTCTGGGATTGTCCGAGCTGGTCCAAGATCTCCTTGTGGACAGAAGGCAGAGGGACAGACTGGCTCCTCTTCAACAGAGGCCCAGAGGCTGCAGGGCGGCCGCTGCTACAACCTGCAGGGAGACAGACATGAGCACAGATAAGGAGACCTGGGGGCGGGTGAAGGGACTCGAGCGGACCTTGAGACAGGTGAGGGTGTGGTAGGGCCCCTCCTAAGAGGAAGGGGAGACTGGCCCCTCCATGTGAGCCTCTGTGTGACCCTGACCTTTTGGCCCCACTGCTGCCCGGCTTCTGCCTACAGGGGCAGTGTACCCGGGGGAAGGCTGAGAGTCTCCCCTCTTCCTGCAGTCCAAAGAGGGGGTCACCCTGCATTTGGTGCCTAGCGGAACCTGCGACTGCACCCTCACCCTGGGTCGAGGCACAGGGCCTGTCTCACCCTGTGCCTCTGATGTAACTCTGTAACATGAATCATACCTAACCAGACTGTAAAATGTTAGTGTATGCCCATATAAGAGAAACAAAGACACAAAAACTGAATAAAAGGATGCAACTACGCCATGTTCCGCACTCAGCCTTTCAATATGAATCTGCCGAGTCAGTGCCAGCACAAATTAAAGCTGCTTCCTGGGAAAAAGGCCTCGGTGTCCCATCTCTCTACATGAAAATCCCGCAAGGGGACCTGGAGGCAGGTGAGAGGACCCAGGGGCAGGTGAGGAAAGAGCTGGGCATCCTTGTGAGGTGTCCCAGGGGCTTATGAGGTAGCCATGGGGCAGGTGGGAGGAGACGCAGGTGGAGCAGGAAAGAACCTGGGCTGCAGGCTGAGCTGCTTTCCCCAGCAGGGTCATACCTGAGTCACAGGATTCCTGGGGCTGTGGTGGCCTCTCAAGCTGCTCCTCCGAGGACGTCTGCCTCTTGGCCCGTCCGGCAGCCATGCTGGCCACAGATGCAAGGGGAATGGCCTGGCTCTCCTGTGATGCAGGAAGGAACATCAGCACCACCCAGGGCCTGCACTGGGTCCCCACAGACCAAGCACTGACAGAGAACCTAGAGGAGCCTCAGTGCCCCAGCTCTGAGAAGAGGCCAGCAGCAAGGCTCAGAGGACTGGCTTGCTAGAACATTAGGATAATGAGGGCTGAGCCACTCTTCTCTTAGGCACTGCCTCACATTATCAAGTCCAAGCAACGGCCAAAAACCACATGCTCTTCATCAAGAGGAAGAAGAATACAAACACAAAAGGATGTTTCCTAAAACACCAGCAACGGAGGATGATACACCCTGACATCCCACAAGAAGGGCGGCACCCAAGTAAGCAGATGAGCACTCACTAAGCACAGGGGCATGGCTGAAGCTCATCTACAGCATGCCAACTTCCCCAGCACTCCACCTCCCAGGGGCTGCTGAAGCAGGAGTGTCACTTCTTCCCATAAGAATTTGACCAGGTAAACAGCCACGTCCATACCATAGGCTGCTGTCTGCCCACAGTCACACTGGAAGGAGAGCTAGGACTTGGGCCCTGCTGCCACCAGCCAGGTCACAGCTCAACACAGTCAAGGGCAGGCAGACAGGGCCGGTGCTAGCAAGAGGGACCTGAGGCCCGATGGGGAGGGTGCAAAGGCACATATCAGAAGGACCAAGGGAGGCCTAGGTTCAAGTACTCCCAGAACTCACAGCATAAACACTGGCATGCAAGGAGCCCATCCACGTGAGCCCCAACACAGCTCTCCTGACCTGCAGGAGAACTGACCAGTGTGGCAGCGGGCATCTCCAGGACAGAGAGATTAACACTCCCATAGCCACCTCCCAAAGTCCTGACAGCCTACAGCTAGGACAGCCACAGGGCCGAGCAGGGCAGTGCCTACACTCACAGGGTTGAAGAGCTCTGTAGTCAGGCCTAGGTAGTTGTGCAGGGCCAGGAAGGTCACCCTCTGCAGCCGCACCATGATGATCTGCAAGGAGATGTCTGGGTGTGAGCAGCCACCAGCTCTGCACAGCACATACTGTACCTCCCAGGACCCCGACACAGATACCCTCAGTTCAACAGCCCATGTGGCGGCATAGGATGTCAATGCAGAAAATGGGGTCAGAGGCACTCTGCAGTGTCAGTACAAAGTGTTCTGTAAGTCTATGATTACTCTAAAATGGGATGTTTAATTTAAAAGTTTAAAAAGCATGCCAGGCACAATGGCACTTGCCAGTAGTCTCAACTACTCAGAAGGTTGAGGCAGCAGGATCACAAGTTCAAAGCTAGCCTGAGCAATTTAATAAGACCCTTTCTCAAAAAAGGAGGGAGGTGCCTAGGGTGTGGCTCGGTGGAAGAGTGCTTGTCCAGCAAGTCCAATGTCTTGGCTTCAATCCCAATACTACCAAAAAAAAATTAATAATTCCTCTGGGGGAGTAGATCTGAAGACTGCTTTAAGGTTATGAGTGCTAGTTTCACTATAAAATATAAAGAGCCTTAGTCGTCCCAGAATTTCACAGCCTCTATAGTGAGTCCAGCCGGCAAAACCAGCTCCACATCTCCCCACATCTGCTGGCAAGACTGTGGACCTCAGAACACCCTGCACAGGGCCCACACCAGTCCCCAGATCCCATTTCCTGGATGGCTATGAGCTAAAGATGGGGCTGAAAAAGCAACTTACCTGCACTACTCTCACAAGGGTCTCGGGGTATTTCTCAAAAATTCCTTGAAAAGCCACTGCTGGAAGCCGGAGGATGGTGGATGGGGTGGCCGCGCGGGCGGAGACTGTTTTGTAGGGTGCAGTGTGACCCTGGAATGAATGCCCAGTCAATCTCAGCAGAACTCCTGGGGATTGCTAAGACCCTCAAGACCCCCAGCGGCCACCATGGCTCCTGTTCTGAAGACTCTGCACTCTCCCGGCTGTGCTAAAGGACAGCACTGTGTTTCTTGATCATGGCAGAGACCTGCAGGGCACCTGGATACGGGCTTGTGTGCAGGATGCACTCCCGCCTGGCACTGAGAATCCCACATCCCACCCTGGCTCACCACCATGTCTGTGACCCCTGCCAGAAGGACATCAAAACACACCCTGCCCCGCTTCCTCAAAAGACTGATGAGTAGGAATCACCAGGTCAGGTCACCATTAGACAGGGCCCCTGCCGCTGGTGCCTCGTACTGCGCTAAGCAAGGGCTCATGTGGCCAGGGCAGAGACCAACAAAGATCTCAGCCAGTGGCTTTGGTTTCTATCTTCTGGAAGCCAGTGGTGTTAGAGAGAAGACTGAAGAGTCATCCACACACAGTGAAATCCCTCCTTGGGTCACAGCTCTAGACCTTTCACCACCCCACAGGCACAGTGTAGCCCCACACTGATGCCCCTGGGCCCTCCCTCATCACTCTTTCCTCTGCTGTCAGCCCCAGTGGCTCTGCCTCTGTCAGTCAGAGTCAGTGTGGGCTCTGAGCTGTTGTGCACACTGGCATCTGTGCCAAGTCTTGGGCACCACCTGCCCTGAAGGGAACACCCGGGTTGTTTCCAGGATTTGACAGCCATGTTAAGGCTGCTCTAAACACACCTGCCCAGGTTTCCATGTGTTCTTACTAAAACCCAGTCCCCGGTCCCTGGTAAGTGATCCTTAACTCTGTACCAACAGGTGTCACGTTGTCTCTGCAGCAGCGGTTCCCTCACACATGCCACCAGTGGTGAGTGCTCTTGTGGCCCTGTCCTCATCAGCACTTGTCGCTATGGGTATTGTAAAGAACTCACTGTCTGGTTCCCAGGGACCCTCAGAAAATCCTGCATGACCACAGTGGGTGTCACTCATAGTGTGCCCCACACACCATGTCCGAGTTTGTGCTGACAGGTGAAGTGGCAAGAGGCCTGGGACACTGTCAGGACAGAGTGTCCACACCTGGCAGACTCCCCATGGCAGCTGAGGCAGGAAACTTTCCAGAGAAAAGCAGCATAATTAGCCCACAGTTTTGGAGGCTGGGAGCGAAACAATATAGTACAGGCTCTGGTGAGGGTCCCAGCTTCACTAGGCCATGATGGGAAAACATATGTATGTCTGTCCGTGTGGTGTCTCCCTCGCCTTCTGAAGCCACAAAGATCCAAGCGTAAGTTTCACCCATGATCGTATCTATTAAGCACTTCCCAGAGGTTCCACCTCTTAGCACCATGGTGGGATGAAGTTTTCATCTTCTTGACATCACTGATGTGGGCAGCTGTATGGGCAGCCCTCACAGGGCTCCCACCAAGTCCCACGGACGTGCACATCACCATGACACCCACACCAGACCAAAATTAGTCTCAAAATAAGGTGGCATCTTTGTATCTATTTGAAACTCCTTTTTTTTAATTTCTTTAAAATTTTTTGGTGGTACTGGGAATTGAACTCAGGGTCTTGCACAGCCAAGTGCTCTACTACCGAGCTACATCCCCAGCTCCTTCTTTTTCAAATTCTTCTAGTTATTATAGTTTCTTTGCCTTTCCATAGAATTTTATAATCAGTGTGTCTTTTTCTACCAAAAAAAAAAAAAGCCTGCTGGAATTTTGGTTGGAATTATGTTGGATAATCTGGAATATCTGCCTCCTTAGTAATATGCAGTCTTCCAAACTATGAAAACAGTGTATTTCTTCACTTATTTTAGGACATCTTTGCCTTTCTTCATAAATACAGTAATACTTCAGTTCACAAATGTTTATTTTCATGAATAAGTTGGTTTGCTAACAGATGCACTTGGCAAAACTTTGCTTCTGTTCATGAACTCCACACTGGGTGAAGAACACAACCACGGCCATCTTCCCCAGAATCCTGGAACTAATTAAATTCGTGAACAAAGGCACTACTGTAAAGTGGGTTTTCAGCATACATATTATGTCAGATTAACATATATTTCATGTTTTGGTGCTGTTTATTACAAATGCTACTGGTTTTATTTTATTTTATTTATTTATTTTTTGGTGCTGGGGATTGAATTCAGAGTCTTGTGCTTGCTGGGCAAGTACTCTAACCACTGAGCTAAATCCCCAGCCCTTTATTTTTAAACCCACTCCTATTTTTATTACCCTAGGCCTGTGTATACTAGACAAATGTCCTACCACCTTCAGTCCTAAGTGTTACTCTCTTTAAACTTTTAATTTCTAATTGTTCATTGCCAACAAATAGAAATATAATTGGCTTTTGTATATAAACTCACTCATAAATCCTAATAGCTTTCTTGTAGATTCCATAGAATCTCTACTAGGTAATTATGTTGTTTATGAAGAGACTTTTATTTTTTCCTTTCCATACTGTATACTTTTTCTTTCTTTTTCTTCCTTCCATGTTCAGTGATGGATGGGGTAAGGTCTGCTGTCCTGCCTACCCCTGGTGCTCGGGAGAGACAAACAGCTCTTCATCATTGAGTCTGATGGCAGCCCAGGTGTCCATGGATATCCTTAGTGGGTTAGGAAAGTCTTTCTAACTGAAATTGTCCCAAATCGTTCATCACAAATAGATGCTGATTCTGTTGAGGGTTTTTCTGTGTTGACTGAGAGGATTATATTATTTTTCCTCTTTAGTCTGCTAACGGGGAGAACCGCACCAATTGACTTTCACCTGCTGAAGCAGCTCTACACATCCCACTTGATCATTATGTGCTCCCCTTTTCTATACACAGTGAGACCCAAATTTCTGACAGCTCTGAAGATACAGTATCTGCCTGTACTTTTCTTGGTAATGTCTATGTTTGGTTTGCTATCAGAGTAATTCTGGCCTCAGAAACTGAGTTGGGAAACATTCTCTCCTCTTCAATTTTCAGGAAGAGTTGGTATAAGATTAGCATTATTCCTCCCTTAAATGTAAACACTGGGTTGCACTTTCCAGTGAAGCTATTTATGCCTGGGGTAGCCCTTGTGGGAAGATTTTACTTACGAATCTGATTTCTTCAATAAATACAAAGGTATTCAAATAATATATAACTTGTAGAGTGTGATTTGGTAGTTTGTCTTTCCAGAAAATTATTGACTTTATGGGCATAAAGTTGTTCCTAATATTCCCATCTTCAACTGGGCACAGTAGTAAACATCTGTAATCCCAGCACTCTGAGAGGGTGAGACAGGACTATCTCAAATTTGAGCCCAGCCTGGACAACTTAGTGAGACACTGCCTTAAATTAAAAAAAATAATAATAATTCCACTGATGTGGGGAAGTAGCTTAGTGTGAAGGTCCTGGGTTCAATCTCCAGTACTGAAAAAAAAATCCTTTATTAGTCCTTTGATGCCTGTAGGGTCTGTAGAAATGTCCCCTTTCATTTCTGATATTCCTAGTTTCTGTCTTCTTTTTCTCCTTCATTGGTCTTCCTAGAGGTTTTTGCATTTTAGTGATGTTTTCTGAGAACCAACTTTAGGTTTCACTGACTTTACTGCTTTTCTATTTTCAATTTCATTGACTACCGATCTGATCTTTATTACTGTCTTCTTTCTGCTTGCTTTGGGTTTCATTTGCTTTTCTTTCCTAGGTTCTTAGAAGCTTGGATCACTGATCTGATATCTATTTTCTTTTCCAATACAAGCATTTTAAGCTATAAATTTTAATATGCTGTGTTTCACTTTTAGTCCATTTATATTTTCTGATGTTCCTTGACTTCTCTTTGGGACACCTTATTTGGAAGTACATCTCAAACATACTGTCAGTGGTATCATTCCAACAGCAAAGTCAGGACCACCTTGATACTGATCAGAGCGAAGGCATCACCAGACTGCAGATGCCTGAGCCGCAGCAGCCTCACCCACAGAGGAGCCTGCACTGATCGCCTTAGCAGAGTGAGGATACTGCAGAAGGACTATAGACAGGACAATGCCACTTACGAGATTCAGAGACAAGCAAAATTATACCACCCACTGTGTGAACAAGAGACAGTTCAAGAAAGTAGCTATGGCCAAGGAAAGGAGCGGACGGAGCCAGAACACACATGAGTACCTCGAGTAGTACTGGTAGTTTATGAGTAACCTGTGCTTCAGCTGATCAGGATCCCAGCCGGCAAGTCTGTTAACTACCCCATGCAAGACTTCACAACAGCTCTGAAATAACAAAGCCTACAGAGATGAACACATGCTCATCTTTGCTCTCTTAAAACCTCCAAGGGTTAAGACAAAAGCTAAAAATACCTGGGAATGGCAATGACATTTTAGAAGCTGCTGAAAGAAAGTGTGAGTGGTGGTCCAAGGATCCTTCCTGCAAGAGTGGACAAGAACAAGACAGAGAAAGCGGGTCCTTGCCTTAGGTACTGAGGGTGCTCAGGACATGGAGGACAGCACTATGCAGCCAGCAAGCAGGTGGGGCCACAAAAGACAGGCCAGCCTCGGGCTCCCCCCACCTGGTCAGGGCCCTTCCCTATGCTCGCAGGGTACCAGGTATTCTTGCTGAGAAGGTAAAACAGACAGGGCTGAGTGCTAAGACAGGAGGAGCTAAGGGCTAGAAAACAGTGTCCACTCTGAATGAGGAAACTCTCAGGCCCCTTCTCTACCCCAGGCCAACACCATCATGGCAGGCTATTCGCCAACTTCTCTCTGGGAAGATGCCCTAAAGAAAAAGCCTACAGATGCAGACTTCCATGCTCCCACCTAAAGGAAAAGAGTGTCCTATCTCCAGCAAGGTCTCTAGTGACAAACCTGATCACACACGTGGGGCTCATGCCCAGCTTTCAGGTGGCTCCCACTATCTTTTTACAATTAACCCACATAACTGCCACCTAAGTCAAGTACGGAACATTTCCAGCAGGCATTTGTTTTATGCCTCTCTAGTCCATACCCAACAGGAAGCCCCTTCTCTAACTTCAACCCCACCCCCACACCTGTTTTGACAAATAGTTTTAGTGGCACTGCCAATGGCCCCTTCAGGCAACAGAGGCCATGTGGCCCAGAAAGCTCCTTATTACTCAGTCTCTTAGAGAAAACGCTGGCAGCCTCTGCTTTATCTTTATACAGCAGCAGCTTGGACACAAACTTGTGGAAGAGGACGCAGTGTGTGTCCTGTGTTGGCTGCATTGGCTCCATCTGAACCTGTGCGATCACAACACTAGTGCATGGAGCTTCATACTCACATGCATGGCTGCCGAGATAGGAAAGCCCTGATCAGAAAGACAGCCACCAAAACATGCAGATAAGAGATGCTCAGAAAGGCCAGAGACAAGGGGGAGCAAGAGAAAACCTCAGATTACTCATCCATGAAGGAAAAACAGGATGATATTTTACAAAGAACAGTCAGAGAACAACAACAAAAACTCTTGAAATAAAAAAATCTAATGACAGACCTGGGCATGGTGGCACACACCTGTAATCCCAGCACCCAGGAGGCTGAAGTAAGAGGATTACTACAAAATCAGGACCAGCTTGAACTACAGAAATTTAAAAATTCAATGGAAGATTTAGAAAGTAGAGTTGATCTACCACCACAAAATAAATAAAGTTGAGAAAATTCTGGAAGTACAACAAAAAGAAAACATAGTGTAAATATAGACAGTTCTATATTTGTAAGATTTCAAAAACACACCTCCTTCACCCCTTTGTCAAAAAGCTAACAGAAGATCTATACCACCAAAATGAGAAAGTAGAAATGGTACGGCGATATGCGCCTATGATCCTAGCACTCTGGGAGGCTGAGGCAGGAGAATGGCGGATTAGAACCCTGCATGTACAATGTAGCAACTTAGCAAGACCCTGTCTCAAAATAAAAAGTAAGAAAAAAGGGTTGGGGATGTAGCTCAGTGTAAAGGCCCTGGGTTCAAACTCCAGTACCACAAAAAAAAAAAAGAAAAAAAGGAAGAAAAGTAGACCAAGAATGAGATGACAAGGGCCCTGCACAGCAGAGCACGGGACCCCAGATACTGTGAACAGCAGGCTGGGACAAAAGGATGGAGTGCAAGGATGGAAGGTTTTCCCAGAGAAAAGTACCACTTGTGAAACACAGGTAACAGATCAGACCATATTGCTGTGACGGGTACAGAGAAAAACACCTAAACTATCAAAAAGTGAGGCAGTTGTTAATTGCAGAGAAACGAAAAGTTGCCTAGAAAGGAAGTCTACCCCAGGAACAACATGGCTTGGCTATGAGGACGATGCATAAAGTCTTAGTAACCCACCATGAATGTAATGCTGGGTGCAGGAGTGGGGAGGCACACTGGGTAACCAAGAGACAGTTGTCTTCATTTTCTAGACAGGAAACCAATAGACCCAAGGCAGAATTATGAAATGTAAGAAGGAGGGGCTTAGAAGGAACCTACGAGTTGGAAACACTAGAGGTGGGACAGACAACTGCTATTTACCGAAAAGGTCAAGTGTATTTTAAAAATGCGTACATGTCATTTTGTAAGAATTTAAACTAAAGAAAATGATAAACACAGGCCCGGTGGCACATGCGTGTAATACCAGCTGCTAGGGAAGCTGAAGCAAGAGTATCACAAATTCAAGGCCAGCCTTGGCAATTTAGCAAGACCTTGTCTCAAAAAATAAAAATAAAAATTTAAAAAGGGCTGAGATATAGCTGAGTGGTAGAGCACCTGCCCAGCATATAAAAGACCCTGGATTCAATCTCCAGTACTGAAGAAAAAGAAAAGACAAACACAAATGTTTAGTGAGAGAAAAACGCTGTCATTCTAAATGGCAAACTAATCACAATATACAGTAAATTAGTTTCTCTCAGGCATCATCCCCCCATTTTATGCTCACACTCTACCCCCAAAATGGGTGGTTCTTGTCCCTAGGGAGGGTGAGCTGTGCTGGCGCCAGCCAGATAAGACAGACCAGTGCAGGTGAAGGAAGTAGGAGGACCTCCCTTCGCCGCTACACACACTCTGGGGCCAGAATATGTGAAGTTTACCCTAAAAACCACAATAAGATCAAAATCAGAAAGAATGAGAAAGGCCTCCATCCTAGTCTTCACTGAACTATCTTTTTAAGAAAAAGAAATCAACAGGGGTAGAGACTGTAGACTGCAGACGGCGAACAGCTAGCTTCTCTACCTCCACATGCCCAAAGCTCTTCTGGGCCTTTTCTGGCTCTTCTCAGGAGTCCTCATGATGTCAGTGAGAGTCCCGGAGATGCACAGAGACCACAGCCCAGCAGAGCAGTACAGACAGGCTCAGGAGTCTGCACTCGGACCCGGCCTGATCCCCACCAGCCCTGCTGGGGCTCACGAGAAGCTGAGCACTGGCCTTGAAAGGCAGGTTCGATCTGCTCCAAGGAGTCAAGTGTCCTTTTCTCCCCAGAGTCAGGAAGCCTCCCCAGCTCAGTCAAGTATCTGTGAAGACACACAGGTCCTGGGTGACGCAGCAAGAGGCAGGGGTCCCATCCACTCCTTCAGACCCTGAGCAGCACAAAGCAAGCCTGGGCACAGCACGGTCATGCTGTCTGGAAAGTCGGACGCGTGCAGAACAGGGGCTGGACCAGAGGCCCCCCAGGCTCCCACAATGCTCCACACAGACCGCTAGTCTCCTGGCACAGTCCTCTGCTGCCAATGTTGTGCTCGCTGCTCAGGAAACATCCAATGCAGTCTGGAGAAACTGAGGTAAAAGTTGCAACCATACACAGCTAACAACAAATGCAACACCTTTCTTGCCAGTTTTATAAAAGCAGGACATACCTACTGCTTTAACATGATAGTAAATCATTATGCTACTGACTAAGAACAAACAACCCAATGCAGCTTCAAAGAGTGCAGCTTCAAAGAGTGCAGCTTCAAAGGTACGGCTTCAAAGAGTCAGATGAACCTGGGCATGATGGCTCTAATCCCAGCACTCTGGGAGGCTGAGGCAGGAGGACTGATCACAAGTTCAAGCACAGCCTGCTCAATTTAGCAAGACCTTTTCTCAAAAAAAAAAAAAAATTAAAAGGGGCTGGGATGTAGCTCAGTGCAAAGGCTTTGGGTTCAATCCTCAGTACTTAGCTGCACATGGTGATGCGTGCCTGTAATCCCAGGACTCGGGAGGCTGAGGCAGGAGGATCACTGTGAGTTCAGGCCAGCTGGCTACATAGAGAATGCAAGGTCAGCCTGAACTACATAGCAAGCCCTTGTCTCAAAAAAAAACCACACACAAAAAAATCCTCTGTACTGAAAAAAAAGATGAAAACCAAATGCCCCTTCTGAGTTACATAGACCTATACACTTATCAAGACTCGGGTAATTGTGCCTTGTTTCACTGTATGTAGGTTTTATCTAGAAAAAGTTAAAGAGATGTTAACCTCCTGTTTTAGGGAAGGAATGGGACCGAGCTGAAGCTTAGAGAAGCCAGTGACAGACACCAGACTGGTGTGACTGTGCGTGCACTTTTGCACATCAGTGATTCTCTACAAGAAAAAATAACAAATCAAGAGGTCCCACGAGATGTTCCTTCTTAATCCAAGGCACAGAAAAGGTCACCTGCAGAGGCTGCTCATGATGCTGGGGCGGTCGGAGGTGGAAGGGGCTCCGCAGCATAGGAAGCAATCTCCTTCCACACCCCAGTGTACACCTGGGGCCCTGCAAGCCCCACCAAGGGCTTCACATTTATGACTCGACATACACAGGAGACCAGTGCTGCTGTTCACTGTGCAAGACTGGGAATGAGACACACGCTGCCACAGGTGCACCTTGCGGCCCTACACAAGTGGTGGTAGGAGGTTCCCCCAGGAAGGAAAGCAGGAGATACTTTACAGCTTTCCTGCCTTCGTAGTGTTGTGGCGTGTGTGTCAGTCCAAAGCACAACCACTGACGAGACACCAAGCCCTGACCACGCCAGCTGCCTTCCCGCAAACGTCAGGAGGCCTCCTAGCCCGGACTGCCCCCGCCTGGCGCCACCATGGAGAACCGGCCTCTGACGACAAGCAACCTGCCAGCCAAGCCAGGCCTTCAGGGCTGACCCAGGGGCTCAAGCCCTGCCATGGGGTGTGGTGCTCACCGTGATGACATCCAGAATGCTAAGCAGGCTGTGGACACTGTCTCCTGCCAGAACCTCCTTGACCACCACCTCAGCACCATCCTGCACAAGGGAGCAGAAAGACAGCTGTCAGGTCGGCCATCTACCAGATGTTGTACAGCCTGCTGTGTACACAAGCCGTCACCTCAAGTAGCCATCAGTAACACAGGCACCTCAGAAAAGGGGCAGGGGCCCAAGCTGGAATTAGCGGAGTTGGAAGTGCAATATACCGAAAAGAAGAGGATGGGGAGAAAAGGAGGAAGCCGGACATGGTGGTGCACACTGTAATCCCAGGACTGAGGAGGCTGAGGCAAGAGGATTGCTGTGAGTTCAGGCCAGCTGTGGCTACACAGTGAGTTCAAGCCCAGTCTGAACTGCATAGGAAGATCCTGTCTCAAAAAATAATAATAATAAAATAAAAAATTTTTAAAAGGTTGGGAAGAACGCCACCCACTATGTAGGGTGACTTGAAAGCTCTGCCCTTCATGTGGAATGCTCGGTCTTGCCCGGCCTCCGTGTAGAATCTTCCACACATCCCACCCACGCTGTAGAGCTGTGCAAAGTAACTTGGACTTACCTTTTAAGTGATCACATATACACTGTTCAGATTAGTCAGACTTTGATAAAGGACCCCAGCTTAGCCCAGCTAGTTCGGAGTCTGGATTTAACCCTGAGGCTCTCACCACCCTGGGACTGCCCTTACCTCTGGTCCTTTAGTAATGGGGCGGGCCTGAGTAGACCCAGACTGACCAACGGGAAGATGTGAAGGGTTGGATTTACAGAAATAGATGAGACTATGGAGTACTGCAGACTAGAGTGCTTAGGGGCACAGGAAGAAAAGAATCGAGCAACAGGGGCTGCGAGGCCTGTTCACAGAGCCCTGGGGAAGCATGCCTTGAAGAGCCACAGGACTCTGGTTATCGAGAAGATGCACAGGTAGGACCCATAAGTGGAATCTAAGGTGGAGTGAAGCCTGGAGTAGTGCATGGTGGGCACATGGTGGAGTATGTGCATGCAGCCCTACTAATGTAATAAGCAAGGGCAGCTCAGCAGTTGGGAATCTCCAGTAATCAGTAGCATTTTACCTTTGCTGCATGACTTTGCGAGTGTTTCCTTGTTAGTTTTGAAATTGTCTTACACGTATCTGTCATCCCAGACTAATTAACAGAAAGACTCCCTTTTTCTTTCTGAGTTCTCACTCTTTCTGTCCTAAAGACAGTTTAGAGAAAATAATCTATATTAGAAATGTGTTCCTCAAGGACATTAGTATTGCATCTATCTGACAAAACAGTGGCTGTGTAATAGCAATTGAGGATCTGCAGGTCCCACATTTGAACAGTTACCACAAAAAATACCAGCAGAATGATTATGTCCAGAACATGCATATCGTTTGTGATTCAAGAGCCAAGTTAGCCCGAATGAAAAGGGCATATCCGATTCTTCATCTGAAGAGCATGCAAAACCAGGGCACTAGCTAAAATATCAAATATCTTGTGCTCGTTTACTTCTCAGCTATTTTTAGT
This sequence comes from Hystrix cristata, assembly GCA_004026905.1. NCBI lineage: Eukaryota > Metazoa > Chordata > Mammalia > Rodentia > Hystricidae > Hystrix > Hystrix cristata. Next base: position 13,395 of record PVJO010001798.1, on the reverse strand, counting down.
AAGGTTAAAGACCCCAGGGAGTCCACTGGAAAGTGAATACAACATTCTTTCACCCTCAGAGCCAGTATTATATCTAGTATGGTTGCATGTGCAACCACTGCTTGTATGACTTCATAAACCTCATGGATGAGGAGCTGTGGCCTTGACGACATTGTGTAATTCTTCTGCTATTCTTTCAACAATAGAATGTGGGATTTCCCCCATTTTCCTGGTTTCTTATAAAATATGGAATGCAGAGGTTTGGTAGGCAGAATGAAGCAGTCCAAAATTTCTCTTGAGTGGTTAAAACCTTTGAACTTGAAGTCCAGTTTCTCTCCCTGAGTCAATTTATCTAAAGACCTCTTTCTCCAACACAGAAATTTAATGGACCAAAACAGACCCTGGGTGATATCAGGGACTATTTTGAAGGCAGGCATTAATTCAAGAAGACAATAGATTCTGGTGAATTTACAGATGATAGTCAATAGGTATTTATGTCACAAATTAAATGAATGCCGGTCTTCAGGGGACACTTGGTGATCTGTATTTGGCCAAAATAACCCATATGGAGTTGTCAAATAGTACTGTAATGTTTTGCACCACTTGGCAAGAGTGGTCTGCTGCTGAGCATTGACATTTTTAGTAATACAAACTATCGGACAGATTGAAGCCAAATGAACTTGGAGCCTGTATGCCTTGTAAAATGTGAGATAGCCTCTGAATACACACAATCTCTTCCTCAATTCTTTTTCAATTCTATCTTGGTAAAAGTTCAGTTATGGAAAGTAAAATTCCCAGGGCTGGGGATTTAGCTCAGTGGTTAGAGTGCTTGTCTTGCAAGCACAAGGCCCCGAGTTGGATCCCCAGCACCGAAAAAAAAAATTAAAATTCCCAAAATATTCCCAAGTATTGTTTCAGTGGTGAGAAGAATCTCCTCCTTTAGGTATAGCATGTAAGGAACTGAGTATTGTTTTACTGGCCTATGCTGGTGTTTGACATCTATCAAGTCATCTCATTATTTGATAATTGACTAAAGAAAGAATCAGCCATTTATCTTAGCCCTCTTAAGTGAATTATACTTTATTGAAATCAGAATAATTAAAGAAGGAATGGTAGAATTCACTATCATCAACCCCTAATGAATTAATGGATCTATGAAATGATCATCAACAGGTGATACCATCACAAGAGAGACGGCCAGTCAGTATGTGCCTCCTGTAATGGTCATCTGTGCAGTGGTTTTGAAAAAAAAATAGAACCTGAGTATGATCAACACTTAGATATAACCACCATTCAATAGGAAATGCAAGGTACAGAAAAATGTTTAATGCCACCACAGAGAGATAATCAGCAAAATTCAGACTAGGAAACTGCAGGGAAAATGGCCTGGGGTTTGCAATAGCAGCAAATAAAATGCAAGAAAATTCATTAGAGAGATGAATCTATAGATTGAATACACATTGAGAACTATCAACCATCTACAATGGTTGCACACTTTGAGACATGTAGACCCAACGGTAACACTCTGATTTCTGCTACCCAGTATTCATTCCTTTTACGATGCCCTCTCCATTAGTGTTCACACGTTCTGTGACTTGCTTTTGGCAAATAGAATATGGCAAAGGTGACATACCAGCTTATTTATCTACTCACCTATTTAAGAACATTTTTGTTTCTTCTAGGTTTGGGCAATGATGAGTAAAGCTGCTACAGATATGTGTGCAGCTTTTTGTGTAGACAAAAGTTTTCAACTCTTTTGAGTAAATACCAAGAAGCATTATTACTAGACTATACGGTAAAAGTATGCTTAGTTATATGAAAAAAAAACACCAAACTGTCTTCCAAAAATACTGTACCACTTCACATTTCCACCAGCAACGACAGTGAGTCTCTTTTGTTACACATACCATCGGCATTAGGTGTTGTCAGTGTTTTGGATCTGGCCCTTCTAATAGGTGTATAGCAATATCTCATTTTAATTTATAATTCCCTAAATGATATACGATGTTGAACATTATTCATATGCTTATTTGCCATCTGTGTGTCTTCTTTGGTGGGGTAACTATTCAGGTCTTTTGCCTATTTTTTTAATCGGGTGTTGTTCACTTTCTTGTTGTTCAGTTTTTTTTTTTGTTTTTGTTTTTTTTCTTGTTCAGTTTTAAGAGTTCGTTGTATATTTCAGATAGTAGGCCCTTATACAGATAATTTGTAAATATTTTCTCTGAGTCTATGGCTTGTCCTTCCATGCTCTTGACATATTTTATTTTTCACATTATACATTTGTAGAGTAAGTTCTCTGGAGTACAACTGATCAAAGATTAAAACTTTTACAGCTTTTTGGAAGTACTAAATTAGCCCTATAAGAGTCAAACTATTTTTATTTTCTATTTCCAGCATCAATGTGTAAGAATACCCATGTCCCTATTCCCTCATCTGGCCAATACCAGAGGTAAAAAATAATACCTCAGCAATAAGTATATTAGTTATCTATGGCTAAGTAACAAATTACTCTCAAACATAGGCCCTTAAAACAACAATTATTCTATTACTGTAGGTTAAGAATCTGAGAGTACAAAAATTCCACCAGAAAACTTCTAGATTTAGTAACTAAATTCAGTTGTGTAGCTGGATACAAAGTCAACACCCAGAAGTAAACAGCATTCTTATATACAAATAACAAGCTCACAGAGAAAGAAATAAGAGAAGATTTACCTTTCATAATCACATCCAAAAAAATGAAATACCTAGGAATGTATCTAACAAAGCAAGTAAAAGATCTTTACATTGAAAACTATAGTACTCTAAAAATGGAAATTGAAAGGGATATCAGAAAATGGGAAGATATACCGTGATCTTGGGTAGGAAGAACCAACACAGTGAAAATGGCCATACTTCCTAAATTACTATACAGATTCCATGCAATTCCAATCAAAATACCATCAACATACTTCACAGAATTAGAAAAAGTGATCAGGAAATTCATCTGGAACCAGAAGAGACCAAGAATAGCAAAAACAATCCTGGGCAACAGGGGCAAGGCAGGGGGTATCACAATCTCTGACCTGAAACTACACTATAAAGCTGCTGTGATCAGACACTCATGAGTACACATTGAATTGTTTCTCTGATATGAAAACCCATAACTATAAATAAAGACAACAAGGTATAATAGATATTAGGTAAAAGAAAGATGATATTCAAAAGAGAGGAGAACTGGGAAGGGAGAAGGAGGAAGGGAAGGAGGGGAAAAAGGAAAGAAAGGGGAAAGGGAAAAAAATGTAAAAATGTAAATAAACCTGCTGTAAATATGGAAGGGTGGGGGAATGGAAGGGAGGAGGGGAACCAAGATACATCATGTACAGGTAGAAAATAACCATGACAAGTTTGATCATTATGTACACATTGTACCAATACATGTTCTTGGTAAAAAATTAAAAAAAAAAAAAGAATCTGAAAGCAGCACACCTTCATGCTTCCAACTTGAGGTGTGTCATGAGGCTGTAGTCAGGATGTCACCTGGGGATACAGTCATCTAAAGAATTGACTGGACCTGAAGGACATACTTCTAAGCTCATTCATGTGGCTGCTGAACTGAGAATCTTTGTTCCTTGTGAGCTGAATAACTGAGGACCTCAGTCCTTTCCATATCATGTGGATCACTGCATTGGGACTATTGTGATTTGGATATTAAATGTCCCCCCACAAAAGCCCATATGCTAAAGGCTTGGTTTTGAGCCTGTGGTGCTACTGGAAGGCGGTAGGACTTTTTAGATGTGGGGCTTAGTGGAAGGAAGTTAGGTCACTGGGGCTGTGCCCCTTCTTCTTCCTCTATTTTTTCACTTCCCAACCACCAGGAGGTGAATACTTTTGCTCCACCACACACTTCTCATCATGATGTTCTGCCTTGCTACGGGCCCCATGGACTAAAACCTCTGAAACTGTGAGCCAAAATAAATGTTCCTCCTTTAAAGCTGATTTTCTCAGCATTTTGTCATAGCAATGGAAAGTTGACTAATACAGAGCCACTTAAAACGTGGGCTTGTTTTTTGGTATTTGCCAGTGCAAGTGATCAAAATAGAGTGCTCAAGACAGTAGTCACAATCTCTTCAAAGTTAGTCAGGGAAGTAGCATCCCATCAATTTTATTGCATTCTTTTCATTAGAAGTCAGTTAATAAGTTCAGCCTACACTTGAGGGAATTACAGAAGGAAGATGAGGAGATGGTATCATTGGGACCCTCTTAGAAGCTGACCACAATACTACATGTTGACCTAACAAGGTTTTTTTCTTAATTAATTTATTTTTTTTTAATTTTTTAAATTTTTTTTTTTTGGTGCTGGGGATCGAACTCGGGTCCTTGTGCTTGCAAGGCAAGCACTTTAACCACTGAGCTAAATCCTCAGCCCCCTTAATTTATTTTTATTTCATTTGTACATGTTGGCAGTTCATGCAATTTATAATCATCTTGGGGAGTTGTTACATGTACATACCACAGCTTGTTTATTTTTTTAATTCCCCTCCCCTTCCCTCTGTCCTCCTCCAACTCCTCTGTCCGATTTTTCATTCTTGTTGATACTATTAATCTTAGCTCATGTTATGACATATAATGTTTACTATAATTGAAGTTACTAGGTTCCTGTACATGGGTTATCTTTATTCTACTTATTTCCCCTTCTCCTCCTCCTCATCCCTCATGCTTTTTCCCTTGCACCACTTCTCAACTGCAAGAGATCTATCTCCTTGTCCCTTTCTATCCATGCTTTATTATTCTCTTAGGTCTGGAGATTTAGCTCAGTGGCAGAGTGCTTGCCTTGGAAGCACAAGGCCCTAAATTCTATTTGCAGCACCCCCCCAAAAAATAAGTTATTTTCTTTGTACTTTGCCTCACTCAAATGAGAAATACCATGCGGTATTTAAGCTTGTGTCACAGGTTTATTTCAGCTAACATTATATTTCCAGGTGCATCCATTTTCCTGTGAATGTCTCATATGTGTCATTTTTTATAACTGAGTAGTACTCCATTATATACAGATACCACATTTTAATCAAATCATCTGTTGATAGGTATAAAGGCTGTTTCCAGGATTTAGCTATTACGAGTTGCGCTGTTATAAACATTGGTATGTGATATGGCTTGTGTCTAGATGTCCCCCAAAGCCTCATGTCGTAGGGCTTTTACAGAGGTGGCTGGACCTAGAGTATTTGATGCTGGGATTAAGTATGCGATGCTGGGATCAAGAGTGTGGGATTACTAAATTAATCCACTGAATGGTTTGGCATAGTTTTGGGTGTGGATAGGAAGGGCCACCATGGGTGTGAATGCTAACCACCCATAAGGATAGAATATAAAGGACGGAAAGAGGGCTACTGCTGTCCCTTGCTGTTTCTTCTTTGATGCTTTGCTGCCTTCTGCCTGCCATGAACTGTTTCTCCTCTGCCGTATCACTATGCTGTGGAGCCAGCCAACTATGAACTAATACCTCTACAAACTGTGAGCTACAATAAAATTTTTCTCCTATAAAAATAAATAGAGTCGGGAATGTAGTTCAGTGTGAAGGCCCTGATTCAATCTCTAGTACTACAAATACATACACGTACATATGTACATACGTACATACATACATACATGAGTAAGACCAATGAAGAATCCCTACCCAATCTAGCCACAGCTCCTCAATCCCATGACTCATCCTAATTGGGTAGGTTTAGTTGAAATTTCACAAAACCTAATTTGGTTTATTGGACTAACTACAAGGGCTCTAAGGATCAAATTTAGTTACTATCAGTAAAAATTAGAGAATTTTTACAATTTTCTGCAGGGCAAAACGAAAGAGAAAACCATGCAGTTTGGTTATCTAACTTAGGGACCTCATTTCCGTTTAATCCCAGAAGATCCTTTTTGAAATTGTCTGAATCATCCCCATGAGCCCCTCCTTGCCAATTAAAAGTCCTGATTAAGGGAGGTTGCTCCTATCCTTTTGGGATGGCCCTCACAGGCTGGACCAGGGATCTCTGTTCCCCAGTGGGGTAGACACACATCCTAGGAGCTGCTGGCTCTGACCTCCCAAGACCAGATACACTGAGAAGCTTTCTTTTTTTTTTTTTTTTTTTTTTTTTTGCAGTATTGGGGATTAGACCCAGGACCTTCATATTGAGCTACGTCCCCAGCCCCCGCCCTTTTTTCCTAATTTTGAGACAAGGTCTCATTAAATTACCCAGGGTGGGCTCATACTTGCAATCCTCCTGCCTCAGCCTCCCAGAGTGCTGGGATTACAGGAATGCACCACCACACCCAGATGGATCTTTCTTTTCCAGTAATTTCATCAAGTCACACCATGGACTAAACTACAAACAAGAGTCAACCACACCCGGACACCTTTGGTCTGGAACACCTTTGGTCTGGAAATCTGGAATGACATTACAAGAAATGTCTCAGGACCTGCCTGCTCCCAGGAAAAACTCAGGAACTTCTGAGGCTGTGAGTTCTGCAAGGTCAAGGGTGACCAATACACAAGGCCAGGTCTCACTAAGCAGTTGCTCTATACAATAATAATGGTATAGGAAGTCTGGGTCACACAACCCAGGATGACCACCAATCCCACCCTCCTGAGAGCAGCACACACCCAACAGGGCCTGGCAGGGCCTGACTCAGCATTTACAAAGGGCATCACTTAATGCATGTAGGAAACCAGGATTTAGCTCCTGGGTCATTTAACATTTTAGTTATTTTGTTACGATTACAATTATTTCTAATCAGAAACCTGAAAGTGAGGCAACTGATCACAGTAGATCAATATGATAGTTCACTGCCAAACCACTCTGGGGACAATGAAGAGACATTTTTAAATGTTAATATATCAGATGCAGTAAGGAAATAAAACCACATAAACACTGCACTTCTAAACCAATCTCAAGAACAGGCGCAGTGGAGCAAAAGAGTACCTTTTCTCCCACAGAACCACAGCTTAAAACACTGCATAACTTTTTTTTTGGTTTTTGGGGCATGTGTGTGTGGTTTTTTGAGACAGGGGCTCACTTTGTGATTCAGACTGGTCTGGTACTAAACTCACTATGTAGCCCAGGCTGGCCCGAAACTTACAGTGATCTTTCTGCCTCACTCTCCTGAGCCACCAAGCCAGGCTATATAACTGTTTTATAGACCCACAGAAAACAGCTAAGCAAAAGCACAGGAGCCTGGCCCCTAACTCACCGCATCCTGGATGCAGACCTCCAGCCGCCCATCCTGTACCACATAAATGCTGGTATCCGGCTCCCCAGGCCGGAAGACGTGCTCTCCCTCATGCAACTGCACAAAGACCATGTGTTTGCAAAGCTCCAGGAACAGCGGCTTCTCAAAGTGGCCCAGGACCCTGCAACAAGCAGAAGTCACTGTAGTACCCCCTCCCAAGGAAGGTGGGCTGAGGGACAGGCTTTGAAAGAGAATCAAGAGACACAAGCCACTGTCCCCATAAGCACCAGAGCCAGAGCTATAGATCTGCAGGGCTTACCCAGACAATGTGGCATCACCGTCAAACAAAATTTTCAGCTTCTCAGATTCCCATCAGCTCAAAGAACCTCTTGAGGGGTGACTACAAATGGGAGCCAGACACAAAGATGGCCGTAGATGGCCACCTGCCCTTCTGGGGAAGGGAAATGGAAGAAGACTCAGACTTGCAGCTATTGATCCCCTGCTTCTCACATTCACTCTGAGTTAACCCCTGAAGCTGAACGCACTGAGAAAGGGTTAAATAGCACAGGAATTAGTGAGGAGCTCTCGGACATTGACACGAGGCTCTGCCATCCCTGACATTTCCTGACCAACTCCACAGGACAGAGACTAGCAGGCCAGCAGGAGGAGGATGGGCTTTGCCAGCTCCAGGTGACATAGGAAAGCCATGCTGAAGAGAGGGACTTCAAGGAGATGCCACAACTGGCTGACACTGCCTACAGGGACCCTTCCTAGCCCTGTGCTCTTACCGAACATTTTTCAACATGTACAAGACTTCTGATGGCAGGTGAGAATTCTTCACGTCAAATTCCGTGAGATCAGCCTCCAGCAGGGAGGGTGGTGGTTCCTTGGGCTGCAAGGTGGGGTATTCCTTCTTAAACCGCAAAATCCTATGAGGCAGAAACACACTTGCCTTGAGCAAGAATCAGGGGGTACAAAAACAATGCTACAGGGGTGCGGGATTTAGCTCTGTGTCTGTAGAGCACTTGCCTAGCAAGTACAAGGCCCTGAGTTCAATCCCCAGCACCCAAATAACAAAACAAAACAAAACAAAATAATGCTACAGGCTGCAGAGGTCCTCAGTAGTCAGTGTTTGCCTAGCACTGGGCTTGATCCCTGGGACTGCTCAACACACACACACGTCTCAAGTGTTCTCAGTACCCAAAGTCACTCAGTCTTTAGGGTGCCCAAGGTGGGAGGAGTCATAGCAGTGGCAAGGACCTTCGTGCCCACCAGGAAGGGAACTCCCAGTACCTCTTGGCCAAAGAGAGCACCTTGGTCCTCTTCCTGGCCCGCTGCCGGGGCACAGTGGTGTTCTCCACAAGTGTATGGGGGAGTGTGCTCATCTGCAGAGTCGAGGAAGATGTGGGTCATTGGCCCTGTGACTAACAAGGTCTGAACTCTCAACTCTGGGGGTCAGCCCTTAGGACCTGTGAGGAGGCTACCTACTGTTCTGACACTAGCTTCCAGGGGCCAGCTGTACCCTGCCCCGCACCTGGCCAAAGATCATGGACAAGAGCACCCCACACAGCCCCACAGTCACAGGACAGTCCCCGCTGTCCTCAAGTGGCCAAAACTCCATGCCTGCTAGTTTCTATGAACTTCTGAAGGAAGTGGGAAAAAGCCCTTCAGGGTTAACCGAAGGCTGGCTAGGGCCCAACCCAGCCCCCTTATCGGCAGATCAGGTTCATTAACAATCAATTGTTTTTTTCTCTTTTTCCTGGGTACTAGGAGTCGAATAAGAGGGCTGGGGATGTAACCCTGACCTTCTTTTACTTATTACTTTAAGACAGGGTTCCACTAAATCGCCCAGGCTGAAGTAGAAATTGTGGTCCTCCTGCTTCAGCTTCCCAGAGTGCTGGGATTATAGGTATGCACCACACCCAGCTAACCAGATTCTTGAGCCCCAACACAGGAGGATAGGGATCTGGAACTGCTACAGAGACTGGTAAGTGAGCCAGGAAGCTTTCACCACAGGACAAATACATGGGTTCTCAGAGAAATCAGGTCCCTCCACCCCCAGAGAGCTGGTCCTTCCTCACAACACCCCCTCAGTGTCAGGGATGTCCCCAGAAAGAACTGTCTGCTCTCCTTTCCTATTAGCGATCTGTGCTACAGGGGGCTGACAGGGCCTCCTGATGTCACCCTTCCCAGACCCACTTCCCACAGTGCAGACCCAACTGACTCCAGGACAGAAGGGATCCACCTGAGAGGTGTTTCCAGTTTGGCTGGGGGAGGAAAACAACATTCAGCATGACTTGTGATTACCCCCCAGCCTGCTGCCCAGTAGCAGGGGCCACAGAACTGGACAGGTGGCATACACTGCAGCTGTGGGGCCAGGGGCTCAGAAGAAGACCCAGGACTCCTGCCCCAGGGTTACCTTCCTCATGATCTTCCGGCCATAAAACATCACTTTGTCCCTCTTCCGGAACCTGTACTGAGGAGTGGGCTGCACCTGTCCTGCATGGGGTGGGAAGGGGCACTGTGAGGTGAGAGGGGCCATGAACTGTGCTCCAGCTCATGCAAAGCATAGCACTGGTCAGGGCCTGGATACACTGGTGCTGGGCAGCAGCTGTACTCTCCCTGCCCTGTCCCTCACAGCCCCGCAGACAGCTGGAGAAGGCTCAAGGCAGAGGCTCATCTCAGAAATGTCTCTGATGAGATCAGAAAGTGCAGCCTGTGGCCAGACTGCAACACAGCCAGGTACTGGAAGGGGCTCCCAAGAGCTCAAAGCCTACAGCACACATACACACAGCCCTGTCCTCCCCCAGGGGCAGGGTCCAAACCAAGATACTCACGAAATCCTTGAACCCTTCTGTACACAAACAAGATGGCAACACCCACAAAGGCAAGGGCCAGGATGACTCCAATCGCAATCCCTGTTAGCTGGGAAAAAGAGGCACAGTGCCAGTTGGCAAGGCCAGTCATGGCCACAGCCCACAGGGCGCCCCCCAGGAAAGCCCAGTGGTTACCATGGCGGGCTGTGACTCCTTCTGCATGAACCACATCCCCCAGGAGTGCAGGGCAGGACCCAAACAGAGGCCAGCCTGGAGGGAGAGCACAGTCAGGTGGGTAGAGGGCAGCTGGGCTTCCCAGGCCTGTGCAGGGGGCAAAGAGTAGACAGCAAGCCAGGATGTCTGCAGCCTGGAACCCAGACCAAGCAATCAGGCCAGGGTACCGAGGTGCACTGCACCAACTGCCAGTGCATACAGAGCTACCTGTCTTCCTCGGGGATGAGGTGGGCTGCCACAACATATGCCCTGTGCACCATCAATGTGCCTGAACCCGGGCCTCTGCAATCATCAAGATGCAAACCAGGGGCAAGCCCTAGCCACAGGGGAGACCAAGGCCTGGACACCTGCAGGACCTGGGCTGCCAGGGCCCACAGGAACCCCCACAGCAGCAGCACTCAGAAACTCGGAGGAGGGCATAAGGTTGCTGAGGCCTGCATTTCAGTTTAGTCCAGCTACTTAGAAACTTGAGGCAGGAGAATCACTTGAACCCAAGGAGTTCAAGGCCAGCCTGGGCAATACAGCAAGACCCCATCACAAGACAGCAGGGGAGGGCAGGGGAAAAGAGAGGAGGGAAAGGAAGAACCCCAAGGAGCCATCTAGAATTTGAGGCATCCAACACCAGTCCATATGTTTCCATATGGGGGGCCAATAAGAAACAGGAGAGAAGGCTCTGCGCCTCTAGCCTGCTGCCTGCAGGAGGGTGCTGACAGAGCTTCAGAAGTTCAGACCTACAGGAGGAAGTGAAAGAAGATAGGCAGTATGGTGGACTAATTATGGTCAACTTGTGCAGGAATGCCCAGCTGAACTGAGTTGGTGTGGTTCTCGCGTAGAAGAGCCACCTGAAGATTATTACTGACACAGCATAAAGGAGAATGGGCATGGAGGATTGGTGGTGGCTGTTCCTCAGGAGAAGCTCTGTTACAGCTGGTTTCCCTGAAAGAATTTGGCTGTTCTCGTCACAGGAGGAGCTCAGGGCCTTGCTGTCATCGGGGATGGCTCCTGTTTTCATCAGGGGAGCTGTGGTCTTCATCTCCACCTGGAGAGTCATATCCTGGCTCCACTATAGATTTCTTTAGGCTTTTAGGGCAGACACAGACTTACATAGGACAGTGCAGTGAGCTCCCAGCCCTTGATTAAATCTTTTGGATATCCAGCACATTTTGTACTCTCCTGCATTTGGCTTGTGGGTGAATATTGTAACTTACAAATGTCCTGTATTAAATTTGCTCTCTTACAAACCATTGACTCTAGAAAAGTAACTAATACTGGCCGGGAGGGCACAAACAGGAAGGTAAAGGGGAACCAACCGAGAAAACTGCCGATTCCTGAAAGCTGAAGTCAAATAAAAGGGACAGAGGGCTGGGGATTTAGCTCAGTGATTAAAGTGCGTGCCTAGCAAGCACAAGGCCAGAAAGCAGCCAGGCATGCATGTTCTTCCTGCATCCATCCCTCCTCCCAGGCAGCCAGGCACTGATGGGGAAGGGGAAGACACTGGCTAATCCTGTCCAGTTTCTACACAGGTGCCTGGGACCAAAGCCCAACCTTCAGAGAGCTGGGCGTCAGATGTAGCAATCCACGCCAGAACTCCAGAGAGCTGAAAAGCGCTCAGGAAAGCATCCCCAAGTCACCATTCGACATCCAGGCAGATTGAACAAATGTCCAGAAAACCCACTCTGTGCACTGGGTTCCAGAGGCAAATAGTCAACCATCCCTTAAGGACAAGATACAATGTGAGAAAGGCACCATGGGGTGAGTTCATCTGGCGTGAACATCTGTCCCAGGGCATATGTCCATAAAGGAGGGGTCCTGGGACCTCAGCAGGGATCACTCCCAGACATAATGTCTCCCAGTGACACAGGATTTTATCAAAGGTGGGGCTTTCCCTTCAGAACTGAAGCACCCAGCCTCCTAGTCCACCGCCCTGGCTTGGCTCTGAAACAACAGCTAGGCACCCAGCCATAGCCCCACCTCCCTTGTGTCCCTCTGAGCACTTGCAGTTGGCTTATCCAAGGAAAGGCCAAAGGCTCACACAGAATGCGAGCATCAGCTCGTCTAGTTTTTCACTGCTGGGTTTTTTTGGGGGGGCGGTGCTGGGATCAAATTCAGGGCCATGCACTTGATAGGCAAGTGCTCTAACACTGAGCTAAATCCCCAACCCCCACTGCTGTTTTTAGGGACAAAGTACTTTGGGATGTGGCTACAGAGTTGGACTGAAAGACCCTGAGTAAAGTAAGCAGACAGTCTCAAGATGTGGGAAATAACTGTGACCTTAGAATAAGACACCAAAAACAACGTCCAGTAGTTGTGTTCCACTGTCCATGCTACCTAAGCATGGCTGTCGGCAACAAGTGTCAGTGCCAGGTGCCACACCACCCCACATTCCTCCTGTCCAGGGCCCCGGGGTGAAGAAGAAGGCAGAGGAACTGCCCTCTGGTCAGCGGGAGCTGTAAGGGGCGGGGGGTGAGGGGCTTCTCTCAGCTTCTCTCCACCTATCCAGTGCAAACCTACCTTGGGACAAATGTCTTCCTCGGCCTGCATGGCTGAAAAGGAACACAGTGCAGAGTGAAAGGACACAGCTGAGGCAACTGCCTACTCTCCCAGCCTTCCTGTTCCTGTCCAAGTCACACCAGGTTCCACAGAAGCACCTGCTGTCCCGCTGCACTTCCTGTAAACAGCACTCACGTGGCCGGGAACTGGAGGCAGCCAGGCGCCAGGATCTTGCCCAGCAGTCAGGGGAGGGGCCGGCAGCGCCAGGGCCTCGGTTGGGGCAGGCAGTCCATGGCCAGTTCCAGTTGGGGCAGAGAGTGTGGGTGGTGCGCCACTCAGTAGGGGCAAGAAGGCCAAAAGGGCCAGGAGGAGTAGGGGCATGGTCGGGAAGGAGGCAGGACTAGAAGGGGTCACAGCCCAGTCACCAGATTCAGGGCCCTAAGGGATTCAGGGAACGGATCTTCTTCACTAAACCTGGCTCAGGAGGAAGGAGAGCGCCAAGAGCGGGACCCTCTTGGTACCCAGCAGCGCAAGTGGGCCAGGACACGGCAGGATGTGGAGGAATGGGGGGGCACCCAGGGTCCCAGGAGAACACGGCGGGTGCGGGAGACGGACACCGCTGGACCTGGAGAAACACTGCAGGATGTGGGAGAAGCACCATGGGGAGCGAGCAGGACGCGTGGCGGGG
>PVJO010001797.1:89516-160182 GCA_004026905.1 Hystrix cristata | reverse complement strand
ACTACCTCTAGTTTTTATCATATATTGTCACCTTAGGACATCTATAAAGCTTAGATGCTGTGCAATAGAGTATAAACTTTGTGCACAATAAGCCCAAGTACTTTACCAAAAATGCACATACAGGCCTATGGCTATAATCTAAAATCATCTTCCAGATATGGAGATACTAGCAAAGAGCCCTTACCACCCTTACCCTCCCTTTTCCCTCTTTACCACTTCAGTGACTAAGTTCAGGACCACGATTAGCTCCAAGACGTGCCTTTAACAAAGGTCACTTCCAGAAGACAGTTCTTCCTAAAAACTTACGAAAAGACATTTCTATCACAATTATTTTGCTACTTCTAACATAATTTGGGCAGTAGCACTTATCCTCTAATACCCAGCAATATTAACTAAAATGTGCATATAAAACAATGGCAAGACAAGCTAAACTCACTTAATTAACTTTCCTCTCTGCATACTTCCCCTCCTGTATCCCATGAATAGCCAGCATACTCTCTAAGACATCAAGTTTGACAATTCCATTCCCAAAATACAACCATTCCTGTGAAATAACAAAAAAATACTTAAAGCGCATTACATTAGCCCTTGACTTCTACATGTGTGAACTTTAAACATGTCTTCAACAAGAGCTTAAATGTCCCACATGTATAGTGGCACTGAGTAAACTGCACATATATACTTAATAAAGGCTATAATTTTAAAGTGTCATCTAAATAGGAACACTGGTCTAGAGCCCTTTCCCCTTTCTATCTTTTTAAACCTAGGGGCCAGATATATGCATCTGTAATACTTAGAGGAGACTTTAACAATTTCAATTCCTAACTGGTTTTAAGAACATTCTTTGTAATGAATTTTAACACAAAGTGTACTCAACACATTAGTTTACTAATTCTACCTGTGTCATACAATGGCAACCTCTTCAACATCTAGAAAGACTAGGTGTAAATTAGGACTCCTTTACCCTTTATATACAACTATATACACAGGAAAGTAAAACAAAATTCACCGACATAGGGACAGTGGTCAATCTTGCTTCACCTAATCCACACTGATTTAGAGCCCTTTGTACTTTCTTTTCCTCCTCCCTCTCTGAACTAGCAAAAATAATGTCTACTGCTCAGATCTGCAATTTGATTATCTCATATCCTACCTAAAAACAGTATTTCATTATTAATTTTAACAAAAATCTACAAAATGTGTTGTTTACTACCTCTACTTTTAACATACTTTGTGCACTTCTAAACATCTAGAAAGACTAGATGTTTCAAATATGGACTCAAGTTTGTCCACTATATACACAGTAGTGTTGAATAAACTCACACATGTAACCATGGTTCTATCTGAAAGTGTCTTCTAAGTAGGAGCATTCTGGCCTAGAATGCTTCATTTCTTCCAATTTCTTCTCTCCTTGTCACACGTGATATAGGCACATGTGTCACTCAAATGTGATTTTACAATTATACTTCCAAAAATCCTTTTCAGAAGACAGTCTTTCTATGAATTTTAACACAAAGTATACAAAATGTGTTAGTTTACTAACTCTACTTTTGTCATACATTGGCAACCTCTTTAATATCTAGAGACTAGATATTATAAAATTAGGACTCATATGTCCAGTATATACACTATATATACACAGTATAGCAAAGTTAAATGAAATGCATGTACCATAAGACCAATGGATAAACTGAAAATTTCTACCATACACTTAACAAAACACCCTTCATAATTTTTTCCCTCCCACCTCCCTCAACCCAGTGAGAAAGTTAAATACAGAGAGTATGCTGTTCAGAGGTGGTTTAACCATTCTGTTTGCAAGCACAGTATTTTCCATCAGTTTTTAAAAGCTATTTACAAAGTGTTATTCTACTACTTCTACTTTTAAATATATTCAAGCACTTCTACATATCTAGAACTAGATTTTTCATATAAGAACTTGTCTCCTATCATACAGCACTGATAAATAAAATTGCACATATAGCAATGGTTATAAACTGAGGTATCTTCTAAATATGAACATTTTGGGCCTTGAACCATTCCCTCCTCTCTGCTTTCAACTCAGTTCAAGTACAGGCATATGTAATGTGGCTGAATGCAAAATTTGTCTGAATGGTTGAATCCAAAATTTGTTTACAGAGACAAGCTTTTCTGTGTATTTCAACACAAAGTGTACAAAATGTACTAACTTTACTACTTTGTCATACACTGGCAACCTCTTTAACATTTAGGAACTCGATGTTGCAAAATTTGGACTTATTTGCCCACTATATACACTATATACACAGAAAAACAAAACCAACATACAGAAAAATGATGTCTGAAAATGTCTAAGTGCAAACGCACTAATACACTACCTTTTGCAATTGCTTCCCTCCCACCTCCTCCAAACTACTGAACAAGTTATATAGACAGTACCATATTGCTCAAGAGGTGGTTTAACTATTCTACTCCCAAAGACAGTATTTCAAATGAATTTTAGCAAAAAGATATTTACAAAGTGATATTTTCCTACCTCTACATTTAACATACGTTGGGCACTTCTAAACATCTAGGTAAGACTAGATGTTTCAAGTAAGGACTCAATTTGTCCATTATATATACACAGCAGTCTTGATTAAACTGCACACATGTAACAACAGTTGAAAGTGTCTTGAAAATATGAGCATTCTAGTCTAAAATCCTTCTCCACTAACCCAGTGGGCTAAAATGCTTTAATTTTCAGAAGACAATCTTTCCTAGAAATTTTAAACAGAAAATGTACAAAATTTGTTAGTTTTCAACTCCACTTTTATCAAAACTGGCAACCCCTTTAACATCTATCTAGAAGACGAGATGCTGTAAAAGGACTTTTTTGTCCTTTAGCTACCCTACATACACAGCAAAGTAAAACAAAACGCACAGATACAAGGGACAATGGCAACTTGCCTCTCTCTCTATAAGTGTACTAGCACAGCACTCTGCATTTCCTTTTCTTCCCAGAATCAGGGCATAAACCCAATGTGTACTACTCAAGGGGGTGTGCCTATTCCCCCACAACATAACACTTCATGTGAGTTCTAATAAAAAGAAATTTACAAAATGCATTATTTTAGGGGTTGATCCTCAGCACCCCTGCAAAAAAAGCGTTATTTTACTACTTCTACTTTTTAACATGTATCAGGCACTTGAGAATATCTACAAAGACCAGGTATTTCAATATATTACTTAGCATTGTCAAAATACATATACATACATATATAATACGCATATATATGTATGTATACATATATATATATAGTAATGGGGACTAAAATGCACACACAAAACAGTGGCTACAACATGAACGTCTTCTACATGTAACCAGTCTGGGTACAGGACCTTCTGTCTTCTGCTCCATGTCCTCTGTCGCACAGAACAAACGTGTACAAGTATCACTCGTAGGTTCGCTTCTCCAGATGGTCTAACAAACTCCATTTCAAAGTCATTCTAGAAGACGTTTCTTTTCTTTTTTTTTAAACAAATGGGTGTTTCCAAGACGTGTGATTTTCTAACTACTTTATCATAGGCCAGCAACCTCTTTACATCTACATTGTCCACATGCAGCAAGTTTTCTTTTAAAAGGCTGGGGGGAATGTTGAGAGCAGCTTTTTCATATTATATACACAGGCCTTCTAAAAACGGCCGGTAAATCTTCTCAAAGGGTGGTGGGCATTTCCAATTAGCCAAACGTGGAATGTTACTTTACCGTTTCTGTCTTTGGCAACCGTCCTCGGCCTGGGCTCCCTCACCTTCTAGGGCAGGTGAGACCTTTACTCCTTCTAGTCGCAAGAAGGTGTGGTCTCCCTCAGCTGGGACGCAGCAGTCACGCCAGGACCCGGATCCGCGCGGTTCTATGGTCCGAAATGGCTGAGCTTTCAGACCCGCCTTCTGGGGCCCTTGATGTAATGGCCCTCTGCAGCGGTCGGGAGGGCGCCATTCTTCTCATCACGCCACGTCCTCGGCAGCTGGCGGGGGCTTCGCCTAGGCCGGCAGGGTTGGGCCAGGAGACTCTGCGGCTAGAAGGGTCCCGGCTCCAAGGCCGCCGCTGCCGCCGCCATCCCCGCCGCCATCAGGTCATCGAGGTGGGGCTGGGGAGAGGTTCGCCTGTGCCTCAAAGCCTGGGTCCAGCCAGTGGGCAGTCACAGCGAGGAAACCGAGGGCCTGCAAAACAGAGGCGCGGCCCATCCCCGGGCCCCCCAGGTCACCCACCAGCACAGGCGGGAGAGCCTGGAGGGCCCTGGGGGGAGCAGGCCACACTCTGTTTCTCACCGCACTCTCCGCCGGAACTGACTTGGCAGTTCTCTTTGCTGGCGAAAGAAGAGCGGCGCCGGAAGTGCTCTAGCGCCAGGGCCAAAGAGCTAAGGTTCCGGGACTACAAAGTTCCGTAGCAGTAAAGATACAAGAGGTAATTAATTGGGGTCAGGACGCCCTCTTGGCTTGCAGTTCCAAACAAGTGTTGTTACCAGCCTCACAAGACCTGGAGCATACCTGGTATTTGATTCCCTCACTTCTCCCACTGTTGTAAGGCAATTTCCAACCTTCATTCATTCACCAATTGTTTATTGACCACCTACTGTAGAATGCAGTACTGAAGGTGACAAAAAAACAGGAAAAAATTTGCGCTCTTAAAATTTACAATCTATTAGGAAACATAATAAGCAAGATCCTTTTTTTTTTTAAAGTATACGTTTGCAGTACATAGTGATTAAAGTCATCATGGGGAGTTGGTACGTGTATATAACACATATTAATACTTTTTACTTCCCTTTTCCCTTGCATCCCTCTAAACAAGATCCTTAAAATACATAAAAGGGCAGATAGAAAAATAAACGTGGGTGTGGAATGTTTTGTTTTGTTTTGGGGGGCTGGGGATCGAACTCAGGGCTCTGTGCTTGCTAGGCAAGCACTGTTAACCACTGAGGTCAATCCCCAGCATTTATTTTTTTGCTACAGGGTCTTACTATGTAGTTCAAGTTGACCTAGGCTCGAACTTGTTGCAATCCTCCTGCCTCAACCTCTCCAGTGCTGAGATTACAGCTCTGCCTGGCGTATGGAATGTTTTAGATGATGCCCATGTGATTTTGGAGCAGAGACCTGGAGGCAAGGAATGAGCTTTCTTGGAGATGTTTGGTAGAAGAACCTTCCTGACAGAGGGGAAAGGCCAGTGAACAGGCCACAGAACTGCTCCCGGAACAGCCAGAGGCTGAGGAGGAGAGGAGAGAAGTCAGACCGGGCCAGGGTGTGTGAGGACAGAGAAATGGAAGCCTTTGGAGGGACTTGAACTACAATGTGGGGGAGAAATGAAGGGGGGACATGGGGAAGAAGCAGGGAGACTTGATAGCAGACCACTGGGGTTACCCATGTGAAACATATAGGGGCTTGTTTAGTAGTTCACTTTAGAACCCTTTCTTGTTCCACAGTTTCAGTTACCCATGGGTGAATTACTGTCTGGAAATATTAAATGGATAATTCCAGAAATAACACATAAATTTTAAAATGCATTCTGTTCTGAGTAGCCTGATGTAATCTCTTGCTGTCTTACTCCCTCCTGCCAGGATGAGACTCATCCTTTTGTCTAGTGTATCCACATGGTGTATGCTACATTCTCATTAATCACTTAGCAACTCTCATGGTTATCAGATCTACTGCCATGGTATCATAGTACTTGTGTTCATGTTACCCTTACTTTACTTGATGATGGTCCCAAAGCACAAGAGTGGTGATTTTTGGCAAATCAGATATCCCAAAGACAAGTTATAAAGCGCTTCCTTTAAATGAAAAGGGTGAAGTTCTTGACTTATTAAAAAAAAAATTGCATACTGAGGTTGCTAAGATCTGTAGTAAGATAGATCTCGTCTATCCTTTTTTTTTTTCAGTGCTGAGGATGGAACCCAGGGCCTTGCACATGCTAAGCAAGTACTCCACCACGAGTTACATCCCCAGCTCTGAATTTTTTACTCTTGAAATCATGAAGAAGGAAAATGTCTTAGTTACTTTTCTAAAGTCAATGGTTGGCAAGTGAGCAGATTTAATATAGGACATTTACAAGTTACAACATTCATACACAAGCCAATTGCAAGAAGAGTATAGAACATCTGTATATGCACTGGAGACCTGAAAGATCCAATCAAGGGCCAGGAGCCCACAGCAATGTCCCATATAAGCCCATGTCCGCACTAAAAGGCTGAAGAAATCTATACTGGAACCAGGATACGATGCTTGCAGCAAAAATGAAGACCAAAGCTCCCTTGAAGTGAACAGCAGCCACCCTCAATGACAGTAAGGCCCTGAGCTCCTGTGATGAGAACAGCCAAGTTTCCTTCAGGAGAACCAGCCACAGCAGAGCTTCTCCTGGGAAACAGCTGGCCACTATCTTCTGTCCCCATTCTCCTTTATGTTGTGTCGGCAACAACCCTCAGTGGATCTTCTATGACCAGAACCACACCAACTCAGTCCAGCTGAGTGTTCTTGCTCAAGCTGACCACAATAATAAGTCTACCACAGGAAAATATTGTGAAGAAGGAAAAACTGCATTAATTATAAACTGCGAAAGTTACAACCACAGTGCATAAGTACTTAGTTAATGGAAAAGGCATTAAACTGTGGGATTCAGTACTATTTATTGTTTCAGGCATTCACTGGGGGTCTTGGACATATCTCCCTTGGGTAAAGGAGGACTACTGCACCAGGCTAATGATCACTAAGGGGGAAAAATAGTTGAACACAGGTTATGTTATATGGTCAAGCCGACAGAACTTGCTGGTAGAGCTCAGTATTGGACCTAAGTTTAGATGCTTGTTTGACATTAAAGTGGAAATGTCAGATACACAGTAGTGTTTGTGAGTCTGGCATTTAGGAAGAGTCTGAACTGGAGAGACACATTTGGGAGTCATCAGCAAATAGATGTCTTAAAGTCGTAAGGCTACATGAGAGAAACAAGGGAGAACAAAGAGAGTAAGACAGAAGAGGACTGAGGCCTGAAACTTGATAATATTTATGAGGTCACGTTGATGAGAAGAAACCAGGAAAGGTTACTGAGGAGTGACCAGAGTGTTAGGAGAACAACCAAAAGAATGTGGTGTCTTGGATATGAATGAAGAAAACATCAACGGTGTCAAACATGAATGATAGGTCAAGTCAGCTAAGGTTGAAAATTATACTTCTAGCTTTTGTTATTAATACCATGATTAACATTCTTGTGAATTGCCAAGCTTTGTAAAGGTTTCTGATTTGGATACATTCTAGAAATATAAGGAAAGAACAAAGATTGTGCTAGGTTTAAAACTCTTGACCCAGACCTGAACGGGATTTCCAAGAGGAGTCCAAAGGACCTCTTACAGAAGGTGATAAGAAAGCCATGGGCTCAAGTCCACAATTAGTCAATGAGGGCCTAAGCCAAGGGAGTAGCTCCAGGACTAGAAAACGGGTGAGTTGAGGGTTCCTAGCACTGCAAAGGAAGAAGCCAGTGGGCTTAATACCTAGAGCAGAGGACGAAGAAGGGAAAGAGGAACCATGCATCACACAGGGTTTCAGACACTAAGGCTAAGTAGATATGCGAGTGATTGGCACACTGTCAAAGACAAGGGGCAGGAGGGCTACTGGGCCCCTTTCTGAGTTCCTATTCTTCTAAATAGCCAAACAAACTGGCTTTCCCTCTAACCCAAAGTTGACAGTGATGACAAGCATTCATCCTGCTTTCTACTTGATGTGTCTCTTTGAATATTCCATAGTATTTGAAACCCCTCTTAAGCAAATCAAAACTTGATATCTCTCCAGAGCCTGCTCCCCTCCAGAGCAATAAATGACAGTATCATCCACCAGTTCCCAAATAAAAAAAAACTGGGCTGGGGATTTAGCTCAGTGATTAGAGTGCTTGCCTTCCAAGCACAAGGGCCTGAGTTTGATCCCCGGCACCACAAAACAAACAAACAAACAAACAAAACAAAAACAAAAAAAAACCAAACAAACAAACAAACAAAAAAAACTAAGCAGCTTTCTTGATTCCTCTTTCTCTCACTCCCCATACCTCGACCATCCCCAGTTTGATCTGCTTCATAAATAAATTTCAAAAATTACCAATTTCCTATGCGGTCCTTACAACAGCCACTAGCTACAAGAGGCTATTTAATTTAATTAAAGTGACATAAAATTAAAAATTCAGTTCTTCAGCTGCATTAGCCATCTTCCAAGTGCTCAGCTTCCACAGATATAGAATATTCCTCTAGTCCAGAAAGTGCTCTCAGATGTTACTGATCTATAGCTACATCCAAACCAGCAACATTGGTCATCTGGATGCCTCCAATAGACTCTGAGTTGTTGTTTTGATAGTTTCTACTTATCCTCCTTCCTACTCCATTCCCCCTTAGAAGCCAGTGTTAACTTTCAGTCAGAAGTCAGATTTTGTTGCCCCCTTATTTAAGCCTCCAGTAGCTTTTCATCATACTTGGAACAAAATCCAAACCTCTTACTGTGGTTACTGCTTTCCCTGGCTTCTGCCTCCCTTATGCCTCTTCTTGGACTATTCCTCCATCATTATGTCCCAGCCACACTGGCCTCCTTGCTATTCCTTCTGCTTTCCAAGCTCTACTCTGCCTCAGGGTCTTTACACATGCTATTTACCTGGAAGGGTTTCCTTGGCTTTTGGTGGGGGGGCAGTGCTTGGAATTGAACTCAGGGCCTTGTGTTGGCTAGGCAAGCACTCTACCACTTGAACTAAATCCCTAATCCCTACCTGGCTCTTGGCAAGTCTCATGTTCTTGTCATCTCATAGATCTCAGCTCCAATTTTATTTCTTTAGAGCCTTTCCTATCTTCCCTTTTTCAAGGAGGTCTCTTCCAGTTATCATCATATTGCTCTTCATCCATCACAATATCTCATTGTTTTATTAATAATAATGAACATTTCTGTGTATTTCTTTTATATTCAGCATCATACCAGGGACACGGTTTAAATGGTTCATTTTATATACTAATTTTGTAGTTTACTTTTGTTTTTGTTTTCCCCATGTCTCCAGCACCCAGTGTAGTGCCCAGTATATAGTGGGCATTAATAATTATTAAATGGCAAATAAGTATATGAAAAAATGTTCAACATCACTAGTCATCCGAGAGATGCAAATCAAAACAACGTTAAGATTCCACCTCACTCCAGAAAGAACCGCGTATATGGAAAAATTGACCAATAACAAATGCTGGGGGTGCTGTGGGGAAAAAGGAACCCTCCTCCACTGTTGGTGGGAATGTAGACTGGTCCAGCCACTGTGGAAATCAATATGGAGATTCCTCAAAAAACTACAACTGGAGGTTCCATTTGACCCAGCTATTCCCCTACTGGGGATCTTCCCAGAAGAATTAAAATTGTCATACCACAGGGAAGTATGCACAACCATGTTCATAGCAACACAATTTGTAATAGCTAAGTCTTGGAAACAACCTAAATGCCCATCAACCAATGAATGGCTAAAGAAAATGTGGTTTTCTCCACAATGGAGTACTACACTGCCATAAAAAAGGATAAACTGGAGTCATTTGTATGTAAATGGATGTTCCTTGAGAACATACTTTTAAGTGAAATAAATCAGACACTCATGAGTATACATCGAATTGTTTCTCTGATATGAGAAACCATAACTGTAAATAAGGACAAAGAGGTGTAATAAATATTATATAAAAAGAAGATAATGTACAAAGGAGAGGAGTACTAGAAAGAAAGAAGGGGAAAAGCAGAAGGGCAACAAAGGAAAGAAAAGGGAAAGGGAAAATATGGAAAATTATGAATAAACCTGCTGTAAATAGGGAGGGAGGGAACAGAAGGGAGGGGTGGGGAAGAGGGGGGAGAATCAAGATGCATCATGTACAGGTACAAAATAAATGTGATGAATGTGACCATTGTATGTAAAATGTACCAATACATGTTCTTGGTTTAAAATTTAAAAAAATTATTAAATGAATGAATTCTTGACTGTATATTATAGGCCAGGTACTTTGATAACTGGCTAAGCACTTGATGCATAGTCTCATTTAATTTTCACAGCAATCCTGAAAAGTAGGTACTACTAATATCTTCTTTTTGCAGCTGAAAAGCCTTGTAACCTGTCTAGTTCTTAGGAAAAACTAGAATTCTAGGAGCTGGGAATTTAGCTCAGTGATTAGAGTGCTTGCCTTGCAAGCACAAGGGCCTGAGTTCGATCCCCGGCACCACAAAAAAAAAAAAAAAAAACCAGGAAAAACTAGAATTCTAATCCAAGTCATATGACTTCAGAGCTCCCTGAAAGGCACTATAGGGGATTTCGAGGCCTGAGTACACACTAGCATCCAGCCACTCCCAGCTCAAACTAGAAGCAGGGAAGCTAAAGGACTGCTTTCTTGAAGGGCATTCTATTTCAAATCAGGCTGGACATTCTGGGGTACCAGTACTCAGTTGGGAGGCATGTTCAGGGCCAAAAAGTTAGTGCTTAGGACTGGCCAGATAGTCAGTCTAAATGTTGAAGTTCAATTCTGAGCATCCTCAGCCCAGGGATGTGGGCCCAGAGACCCAAGACAAGATCTCAAGCCAGGGGTGCACCCAATCTGACTGCTGAATCTGCCGTGTTCGTCTGCCTGTCTCAGATCAAAAATGACAGAGGGACAAAAGTAAAAATAACAAGCATCCCCAGCACTTCTCCTTGGGAAACATCACATGTCAGGCCTGTGACACACAACAGTATTTATTAAGCCAGAAGTTCTAAGCTCATTAGTAGGAAGGGTGCTGAGCGGTAAGCCACCCACACATTTCTCTCAGGAAACAAATACCATGCAACATCTGTCCTCTCCTAGGACTGGGCATGCAGTTCCCACCCCTGTTATCAACATCAGCACACATCTGCACAGAGGCAGATCTGATTGGCACCAAGGTCCTGAAGACAGGTTGGGTGGGAGTGTGTCCTAGACAGCCAGTTTATAATCCTCTGTGTTATCATTGTTGTTTGAATTTAGGACTTGATTCTGCCCTGGCACAGAGTTTCTGAAACTTGAATCATTCCCAGATCAGTTTAACAAGTCACTCCATACCTATCTACCATAATGCCTTAGTCCATTTAGGCTTCTTTAACCAAATACCATTAACTGAGTTGCTTATAAACAACAGAAATTAATTTTCACAGGTCTATAGGCTGAGAAGTCTAAGATCAAGGAATCAGTAGATTCAGTATCTGATAAGGATCTGATTTCTAGTTCATAGATGGGGACTTCTGTCTGTGTCCTCACATAGTTTTTGGTTTTTTTTGTTTTGTTTTGTTTTTTTGTGGTGCCGGGGATCGAACTCAGGCCCTTGTGCTTGCAAGGCAAGCACTCTAATCACTGAGCTAAATCCCCAGCCCCTGTGTCCTCACATAGTGGAAAGGGCCAGGGATCTTTCTTAGGTTGCTTTTATAAGGGCACAAATTCCAGTTATGAAGGCTCTGTTCCCCTGATCTACTCATCCTCCAAAGGACTCAACTCCTGATACATCACCTTGGGGGGTTAGAATTTCAGTATATGAATTTATAGGGGTCACAGACATTCAGACCATAGCACTCCAGTACCAATTTTTATTTAATACCTCTCTATGAATCGACACAGCATGACTTTGGCTACATTAGCTTTGTCTGCAACAGTATTTGTGAAATCATCAAGTTAACATGCTGGTTATATGTTTTCCTAACATTCATTAAAGTAAATAAACAACTCTTTTAAAAAAGTTCATGTGTGTTCCACTTGAAATCACATTGGTACAACCAGTGGTACGCAGGTCATAATTGGCAAAATAGCTGGTGCCAAAACAGTATAATTTGAAAGAGCTCCCAATGGCCAAAGCTGGAACATTGAGCAACAAGATAAATTCTAAATCTGGCTCCACCACACACAAGCTTGTGGCCTTGGTTAACTCAGTAGGCTCCTGGAAGGGCATCTCATCATGCAAGAGGGACACACACATAAAAATAATAATAATTTAAAAAAGAGGGACACTGTGGTGGACTTAATGTGGTCAACTTGAGCCAGAACGCCCAGGTGGACTGAGTTGGTGTGATGCTGGACCCAGGTAGAAGATCCACCTGAGGGTTGTTGCTGATGCAACATAAGGCAGAGTGGGAGCTGAAGCTAGTTGGTAGGCTGTTTCCCAGGAGAAGCTCTGCTGCGGCTGTTTCTCCCAAAAGTAACTCCAGCTATTCTTGTCGAGGAAGGGGTTCAGGGCCTTGCTATCGTCGACGATGGCTATTGTTGCTTCGGAGGAGCTCTGGTTGTCATCTCTGTTGTGAGCAGCATATCCTGGTTCCAGTGAAGATTTCTTCAGCCATCATGTGCAGACACAGGCGTACATGGGACAGTGCTGTGCACTCCCAGCCCTCGATTGGATCTTTTGGGTCTCTAGTGCCTAGATGGACATTCGGCACTTCCTGCATTTGGCTTGTGGGTGAATATTGTGACTTATGAATGTCTTCTATTAAATCTGCTCTCTTACAACCATTGATTCTAGAAAATCTAACTAAGACAGACACAAATCCTGCCTCCTCTATCAGAGCTCCTGCAGACCACACAGCAGATGCCCAATAGTCAATATTCTCTTCCTTCCCCTCAATTCATAGAGTATTTTACATTTCCCATATTTTCTACGTATAGTAGTAAATAAATTTAAGAAATAAAGCTAAATTTTTCCTACTTATATGGATGGAGGAACTGAGTCTCCATGTTAACTGACTTAAAACAATGTTACCCATTAGAGGATTAGAGACAGTTGGTATCTGAGGGTACAGTGGGCAAGAGCAGAGAGGCAGGCATCTTTTTAGGTAGAGTAGGTTTGCCAATCTATCCCTTTGACTCATTTTCATGACTCTTTTTATCTGTGTAGGCATTTGAGTTTCTGACCCATGATGTGTTCCTAACTCCTGGTTCATGTGCTGGAGCTTGATCACAGATCTTTGGACTGGAAGCTCTACTCCTGGAGTTCCCCATTGACAGCCCACCCAGGTTTTCAGTGGCCTCTTCGCCTAGGCTTCCCTGATCTTCCCTTCTCAAAGCTTTATGAGACAGATCTGTGTTTGTCTCCTGGTTTGGCTTAAATTCTCAGTTCTAATAGTTTCTTATTTTGAGTCCTTGAGGCAGGGACCTCCTGCTTCCAGGCCCAGCACAGAGCTTGGGGTTCTGAAACAAGACCAGAGAGGCCTGATAAAGGGGATTCATGCAGTGCCTTCAGGAGGTTATAAGGAGAGAGTAGAGGATGATTTGTGTGTGTGTGTGTTTGTGACAGGGTCTTGCTATGTTCCCCAGCTTAGTTTCCAGCTTGTGGGCTCAAGTGATCTTCCAACCTGCTGAGTGAGACTATAGGTGTGCCCCCACTGTGCCAACAGACTACCTGCAATCCCATCCTGGCTCTTAACACCTGACAACCCCTGACCCTGGGCAAGCCAAACCTCTTTGTGTTTGATTTCCTCATGTGTAAAAAGTGGTACATACTTGTAATCCCAACTTCTCAGGAGGCTGAGAAAGGAGGCTTGCCAGTCCTGGGCCAGTATGAGCAATTTAATGAGACCTTGTCTCAAAAAATGAAAAGAGCTGATTGGGGATGTAGCTCAGTGGTAGAGTGCTCCCTGGATTATAGCCCCTGTAAAGGGGGGAGGGGGATCTTTATAGAAGAAATTTATGAGGCTCCGATGAAATACTGTACATAAAGCTTTCATTACAGTGCTTGGTGTGTGCCCTTGTCATTACTGTATTAAGCCCAGAGTCCCCTAATCACATCATGACCTGGGCTGTTCCGTCTACTGGATACTCTCTGGCTGTCTAGATAAATTTGATGGCTCATGAGGGGTGATGCAGGGTCATGGTGAGAAACTGCAGACCCCCGAAGTTGTGGGTCTGTGTCGCTCTTGCTGTGCAGCCTTACATGAGTGAGTCATTCTCCATCATCCTCCTCTGTGAAGGGGGATGATAAAGTCCCAACCCCGCGGTAGGGTCTATGCCGCTGTGCGGGGCGCAGCCTACCGACTCCCCTCACCTCGAGGGTTTTCCTGAAAGTCCGCCACAGAGAGGACAGCGCCATCCGCAGGCTCTGGTCGCCCAGAACCAGGAAGGAGGATCAGGGGCTGGGCCAGCTTGGGAAAGCAGAGCCCTTAGGGACCCACAGGCAGGCAGGGACTGGGTCCACGGGCGCCATGGCAACGCCGGCAGCAGCTGGGAAAGAGGCGGGGAGGATCCGTGGGGCCGGGCTGGAGCGAGGCCCCGCCCCCAGCCAGTCCAAGCTCCTCCCAAAATGAGGCCTGGAGGCCGGGAAGACTCTGAGGCCTGACTGGTTTCTTCTGTGCCTGACCACCTACACCTGAGGGCCCCACGGTGTCCGACTGCCACAGACGCCAACACTGCCTGATAGTCCGAGTGTGTCTGGCTATGTCTGACTGAACACAGATTTCATGGGTGCCTGACAGACCAAGACTGCCAGGTATGTCCACCTGATCACAGTTGACCGAGCGCATTTACCTGGCTGACAAGCATCTGGGCCTGACAGGGTGTTTCTGACCCAGGCAGCCTAACTGCACCTGACTGACCAGACCCCATCTGTGCCTGACAAGCTGTATCTGACTGGGCCCGGCCGCCTGTGCCTGACCAACCGATTCTATCTGTGGCAGCTGCTTGACTACATCTCTGCTCAGGGGGCCCAGATGGACTGACTGACTCTGACCATTTCTGGGCCTAAGTGCCTAGCTGGCTTCTGGAGACTGCTCTGCTGGCATCTGCCTCACCACGGCTCTGAGGTGTGTTGGCCAACTAGCTCAGCCGCAGTGTGCGTGGCTATTGATTCTACCTCTGACTCCCGCCTGACCCATTCTGCCTGTTGGACCGGCCTGCCCCTACCTGATGGATGCCAGCAGACCACCGCTGGCTGTGTGTGTCCTGCACATGGTAGCCATTCAATAAGTACTGGTTCAGTCAGACTGCTTGTCTGAAGGGCATCTGACCAGCTGCATCTGACTGACTAGGACCCTGAAATTCCTCCCCCTAACTCATGGCTTTTATCATCCCACCTGCCTGACAGTGGCTTCTCAGGTATTGCTTGTCCAGCTTCTGCAGCCTGGACATCTTCAGCTACGATACTAGACCTAAGGAATCCAAAGCAAGTGCCCCAAAAGGGAAAGGGGCAGGCAGTAGGAGTAGGACTTGAGGCCAGGTAAGGAGCAGCTGCAAGGGGCTGGGCAGAGGCTGCAGTCTCAAGGCCCTTGAACTCAGGGCTCTAATTCTTTACCAGAATTAGCACCTGCAGGAGTTGACTTGGGTGCCTCAGGACAAAAATGCATAATGTTGCACACATTTTTTTTTCCTGTACTAGGGACTGAGCTCACAGCATTCGCACTGAGCTATATCCCCAGCTTTTAATTTTTTTTTTTTTTGAAACAGGATCTCACTAAATTGCCCTGCCTGGACTTGAACTTGTTATCCTCCTGCCTTGACCTCCCTCAGTGCTGGCATTACAGGCATGTACCACCAGGTACCCTGCAAACCTTTTATTCCTCCGCGTTTGTGGGAAATCTCTGTCGGTGCTGCTGCTCTGCAGAAGGAGCATTCTGCACACCTCCAATCCCCAGAATTTAAATTTTTCCTCTGTGTGTGTGTGTGTGTGTGTGTGTGTAACAGCCAACCAAATTCATGGAAAGCTTTCCCTTCTGCAAGGAGAGGCTCTGTACCAGATAAAGAGGAAGGAAGTATTCATTAGAGGGATTCTTTTTTCAAAAGCAAGCATGTCACTTGGATAGGTGTGCTATGAATTATATCTGTTGCTATTAATACTAATAAAATGAGAGCATTAGACTAACTCCCGATCGAACTCTAGCATACTAAAATATTGTCTCTTCATTAGTAACAGGGGCCTGGCTGCCTCATTGATTTCATCATAAGCCAAGGGAGGAATGGGAGGAAATGAACAGCTTCACTCCCAAGGGCTCTCATCGCATGAATTTGGATCTCAGCCAGTGTAGGCCACGGGGCTTCACAGGAGCTGGGAAAAGAAGCTGCAACAAGTTGCACAGAGTACTTCATACCTCGTTTACTTACACTTTCAAAAAGTATTGAGTACCATGTGCCAGACCCTGTGCTAGAACTCTCACCCCATTCTCATGGAGCACAGTCTCATGGGCTCCAGGAACCCTTTCTTACACCCCTCAACTTTGGTCCCTTCAGGGCCAAGTGCTGAGTACCAACTGCTTTTGTTCTGGGCTACCTACACAGCTAACATGAAAGAGTAGTAGAAAGCAATGCTTCTCCAAGTGTGGTTTCTTGACCAGCAGTATCGGGATCACCTGAGAACTAATTAAGACGCAAATTCTCATGCTGGGGTTGTAGCTCAGTGGTAGAGCACTTGCCTAACACTCTTGTGGTTCCTGGTTCAATCCCCAGCATGACTGGAAAGAAAAAAAATCAAAGATATAAATTCTCTGATCCCACTGTAGATGAACTGAATTAGAAACTGGTAGGGTAGCTGGGCATGGGAATGCATGTATGTCATCCTAACATGCAAAGGGTTAGTGAGTTCGAGGCCAGTCTGGGCTATATAGCACGAGCTTATCTCAAACAAAAACTTCTTAGGGTCACACGCAGACATCTATATTTTAACAAGCCCTCTAGGTGTTGCTAATCTGTGGGAACCACTGGTAGAATGATTGTGTTGCTCTGATGTCAGACAGTCCCTCTTGGAATCTCAATTCTACTACATAACAACCATATGATTTTGACCAAGTCCTTAAATCTTTTTGTGCCTTGATTTTCTCATTTTCTAATCAGCATAATTATGACTGCCTTAAACTGTTGATGTACCAAGTCATACAAAAGATCTTATCATATAATTTCTATTCTAGGATTGTATCCTGGGGACGTATTTCTGCATATGCTGAATGATATATGTACAGGGTGTGCACTGATATATTGTTTATAATAGAAAAGAAACACCTAAATATCTATCAGTAGGAGACTAATAAATCATGGGCCTGCTATACAAAGATTAAGGCAGAGCTTTATTTTTGTGCTGGGGATGGAAGCCAGGGTCTTGGGCATGCTAAGACATACTCTACCCCTGAGCTACACCCCAGCCCTGAGACAGCTCTTTATGTACTTATGTAAAAAGATCTCCAGAATTTCCAGGTTTAAAGAAAAATGCAGAACAATATGTCTACTATCCTCTTATTTCTCCAAAGAAAAAGAATCCATAAAATCTTTTCTTTTTTGTACTGGGAAATAAACCCAGGGGGTACTGAACTATGTCCTCAGGCCTTTTTATTTTTATTTTGAGACAGGGTCTAAACAGGCCTTAAATTTGAAATCCTCTTGCCTCAGCCTCCTGACTACTTGGAATTACCAGCATATACCACTGTACCCAGCAAGAATCTAGAGAATCTTCTTGTAGGCATAGCCTTATATGGACATAGATTGCCTCTAAAAGGATACTCAAGAGACTGATAAGAGTGAGAGAAGAAATGAGTGGCTGGAAATAAAGGAATGAAGGCGACTTATTTTTATACTTGATCTTAACCAAAAGCCCAGTAAGCAAAAGTTATTTTTACCATACATGCCTTTTATAACTTAAATTTTGCAGTGTGTATATGCAGTTCCCCTCCATGAAACTGAAGTTTTTAAAAAGTAGCTCTGGATTAGGGAACATAGCTCAGTGATAGAGTGCTTGCCTAGCATGCAGAAGGTCCGGATTTGATCCCTAGCACTGCAAAATAAGAAGGCTGAGGTAGGAGGATCACCGTGAGTTTGAGGAGAGCCTGGCTACATAGTGAGTTCAAGGCCAATCTGAACTGCATAGTGAGACCCTGTCTCAATAAATGAGAGAATGAATGTGTAAATAAATAAGTAAATGAGTGAATGTAGCTCCGTGCCTGGCAGTGGCAGTGATGGTGGAGATGGCTATTCCACAGCTCTGGATAGGTGATTCTCTGTAGGAATGCAGCCCAGAGTTATGTGGGGTTTGGCCACAGCTTGCAGACTACCTTCCCAACCTCTCGGACTCTCTCTTCATTCTGCACAGTCTGTGTTTCCCCAGAGAGTCCTTGAGTTTTAGAGATGGACAGGGACTTCAGGATTCTCTGGTATAACTCTTTTATTTTATTATATTATCTTTTTGGTTCTGGGGATTAAAACCAGGGTCTTGCACATGCTAAGCATGTGCTGAACTACATCCCTACCCTGGAACACTTTTATGGAAACGAAGCTTTTTTTTTTTTTTTTTGGTGCTGGGGATCGAACTCAGGGCCTTGTGCTTGCAAGACAAGCACTCTAACCACTGAGCTAAATCCCCAGCCCAGGAACACTTTTCTGTTAAAGATAAAGAACTCAAGCTGCAGAGAGAGGCTATAACTAGTCCAAGGCTATCCAGAGAATTGGGGCTCAATTAGGGCATCTCAAAACATAAGACTATTTTCTAAACTTTTGCTTTCACTCCAGTACTGCTCTATCCACGACTTCTCAAATTAGCTAAGACTAGTTCTAATTTAATTCCTAGCCAAACTTCCCAGCCTTATTTCCCATCCTTTCCTATGTGAATCCTATATCATAGCCAAATAGATCTCTTCAGTGACCCGAATACTCCTGGTTTCCAAACGCCATACCTTGTTAGTATTGTACATGCTGCCTGAAAAGCCTTTCTTCTTCCTGTTCACTTGTGAAGAGTCTACTAAACATGGAGGCTAAGCTTGAATTGTACTTGATCCAGGAAGTCTTCCCTGATTACTCCAGCTCACATAGCTCTCTCCTTCCCTGAACTAATTTTAACATTTCTTGTGAATCTCCTTCCTGCACTTTAAGAAGAGTGTAAGATGGTTGTCCTTGAGCAATGGGGAGTAGGATAGCGCCTGATTCTCCATTTCTGTAGCTTATAAAATTGGGCAAATGACCTTAATCCTCCTTATTCTCTCAGGGAAGTCCTGGGTGAAGATGCCACTGAGCTGCCTGGAGCCAGGAGTTGAGCTGCAGAAACTGCTGGGCCTGTTCCTACCCTGATGTTTACTTGGCCCAGAGGCCCAGCATGATGAAACCCGGCCCTGTTGCCGAGCACCTTGGGAGGCCTCCTTCCAGGGTCCCTCTGTGCTCAGACAGTGGCCCTTTGTGGAACAGAGGAGCCAGACTGAAAGCAGAGCCGCTGGAAACTCTCCCCCTCTCCGCCCCCAGCCGCCTGCTTCCACCAGCAGCCATGGGCCATCCTGCCCCTGGGTGGCCTCTGCTTTCAGTTCAAGTTTGGCGGGACTAGGTAGGGCCTGCAAGCTAGGCTGGGAGGGTGAGGAAGGGTTCTGCCAGGATGGCCTGCTGAAACAGAATGCCCCTTAACTCAGGCTGATGAGTGTGGGTCTTTCCAAAGAGGAGACTGTTCCCCACTACAGGTCAAATTGACATCTTCACCATCCCTGCCACCACCATGTTTTCCTGGGATTTAGGGCCAGACCTTCTGATGTGCTATGTCCCTTCTGCCTCCACTTTATTGACCCCTGTACTCACTAGGGGAGATGGAGAACCCTGGGATGCAATTCCAGGCCTGCTGTGGGTGAGTCAGGGGAAAGGGAGAGAAGTACCCAGAACAAGGAAGGCAGTGTGAAGTGGGTAAAAGGATGCTCACTGGCCTGGGGCACAGGAGACCTGGGGTTCCAGTCCCTGCTAAAACGCTGACCTGCCGAGTGGCATAAATTATTATCTTCCCTTTTCTCTGGCTCAGTTTCTCAGCTGCAAAATTATGGAGCCAGAATATATGGATGTCAGGGATTTTTACAGCTCTGATTCTTCCTAATTCTTTGTTCAGAGAAAGGAAAGGGAGGGACCAGACCGGGCTGGAGGTAGATAACTGGTATAGGGTTCACTAACAGTCACTAGGCAGCCTCTTCTCTGCTGCCAGGTTCACCTTCCCCTCTACTTTTCCCCCTATCTTTTCCACCTCACTTTGAGGGCTTCTTGTGATGTGATCTAGAATATGTTTGAGTTAGATTTGTCTTGCCTCATCTTTTGTGCCCAGAGAGAGGGACTGTGTACACTCATGAGTGGCACTGGTATGTCCCTGGCAGAGAGGGAGGGATGTCAGGAAGTAAAAGAGGAAAATTCAGAGGGAAAGGTAGGATAGAGAAAATTGTCAAAGGAAGGCTCAGGAAGAGTGAAAAGGAATGAAAAGGGACAGGAGAGTGGAACAAGGGAGAGTCGAGGTAAAAATGAAAGGGCAAAATGAAACAGAAAATGAAAAATGCCCAGATGGAAGGGAAAAATGAGAAGAGTGACTGGAAAAGTACACAGCCTGGCAACACACACAGTGGGAACAACTAGGATGTTCCAGGACCACTGTTTGGTTTGGCTGGAGATGAGTAGACAAAGCTAGAACCAGACTAGGAGGTTTTGTAGGGTAGACTAGTGATTTTGAATCTTATATCTCATTTTTTCCCCTTCAAATCTCCTGTGATAAACTGGATGAAGGCCAGAGGAGCATTTTCATTCATCCAACCATTCAACAAGGGACTATGTTTTATCTAGCACTTATCCCCAGAGCATAACACAAGGTCTCCACCTAAGAGGTAGCCAGTGAATCTTCGTTAAAATTGAGGACTTGGAGCTTTTTCCAAGCAGTTGAGCCCATCACACAGAGAATATGAGAATAATATATAACAAGGTAGATAATGCTATACTTTCTAGGAGAAATTCAGATAGGAATCATGGGAGGTCAGAGGAAAGCAAGACACCCTTTTCTACCACCTTTAGCAGAAAAGGCCCAAAGAAGATTGTAATGGGTTTGGTTTAGGCCACTTGAATTGATCCTGGTGGACTGAAAGATCTTACTAGAGAATACATGGTTCTATGTATGAGCAAAAAGAAGAATTCCCAAGAAAAGGGAGGAATTGTTTTACAAAATCAGAAATTAAAATGGGGCATACCTGCTGAGGTCAGTTAGAGGGATATATAAGAGTGGGGAAGAAGGGTAAGGATCTGTTCAAGAAAGGTAGGAGCAAAGGGCTGGAAGCATGGTCCAGTGGGAGAATGCTTGTGTGAGGCCTTGGGTTTGATGCCTCCAACCCCCACCACATGGAAAAGTGGGAGGAGTTGAAAATAAGAGATAGAGACACACCACAGAGGGTCTCAAATTCTGAGCTATGGAGTTTGGATTTTCTCTGTAACTGGAGATGTTCCTCTTTGGAGATGTGCTTTAGGAGAATTAATCAGGCCACCAAAATACAGAATGGACTTTGTATAGGATTGTTCTTGTTTTTGTTTTGTTGGTTCTAGGGATGGAATCCAGGGCCTCATGCATTCTAAGCATGCACTTTATCCAACCCCTACATCCTAACCCTCTCTGGGTTTTATATTGAGGAGTAGAATTGCTGATCAGAGACCTATACATCTTCCACTTCCTAAGAAAATACCACGCGTCTATAACTAGTGAGGGGGAGCATTTTATATGCTTATTGGCCATTGTGTTAGAGTTCTGTCTGTGTGACGAAATACCTGAGAAAATCAATTTAAAAGAGGAAAGGTTTGTTTTGGCTCATAATTTCAGAGGTTTGAGTGCATGGTGGGTGGTTCCGTTGCATTTAGGTGCATGGCAAGGCAGAAACATCACAGTGGAGAGGCATGGTGGAGGAAAATTCTCACCTCATGACAGCCAAAAAGCAGAAAAAGAACAAGAGAGAGCGGATGGGGCCAGGGACAAGATGTGGTCCCCAAGGTCACGCCCCCGGCCCCCTCCCTTCAGTTAGGCTCCATTTCCTTCATTTCCATTACCTCCCATTAATGCCATTAAATTATGACTTCATCAATAGATTAATCCACTGATGAAGTCAGAGTCACCTACTGAAAGCCTCTGCTTTTGAGGGATACTTTAAGCCTAAGCCATAAACAGTCATTCATATGCCTAGTTCTATGAATTTCATTTTCTTTCTTTCTTTCTTTCTTTTTTTTTTTTTTTTTTGAGACAAGGTCTTGCTATATAGTTCAGGCTGGCCTTGAACTCATTATGTAGCCCACGCAGGACTCAAACTTGGGGCAATCCTCCCGGCTCAGTCTCCCAAGTGCTGGGATTACAGGTGTGCACCACCATACCTGGCTCTTATTCATATCCTTTGCCCATTTGTCTAATATAGATTGTTAGGAATTCTTTATATACTTTGTCTCTTCTTTTTCTTTTTCTTTCTTTCTTTCTTTTTTTTTTTTTTTTGAGACAGAATCTTGCAGAGTGGCCTCAAGTTCATGTTTCTCATGTCTCAAACTCCTGAGTACCAGGATTACAGTCATGTGCTACCAGGATTCTCATATTTTGTCAGCCAAAAGCATCGCAGAAATGTCCTCCCAGTAAGTGGCTTATCTATTGCCCTTTCTTTCTTTTGTTTTATCTTATTTTTGTTTTGAGACAGGATCTTGTCATGTTGCCCACACTGGATCAGACTCAGGGCTTGAGAATTTATGATCCTTCTGCTTTGGCCTCCTGAGTAGCTGGGATTATGGTAATGAAAACAAAGGAAATGGGGCCTAATTGAAGGGAGTGGGCCAGGGGGTGTGACCTTTGGGGACCACATCTTGTCCCTGGCCCCATCCTCTCTCTCTTGTTCTCTTTCTGCTTTTTGGCTGTCATGAGGTGAGTATTTTCCTCCACTGTGCCTCTCCACTGTGATGTTTCTGCCTTGCCATGCACCTAAACGCAATGGAACCACCCAGAGCCGAAATAAACCTTTCCTCTTTTAAATTGATTTTCTCAGGTATTGTATACTACTGTGCCTGGTTTATCTTTTCTCTTTATGGCAACTTTTGATGCACGGAATTTCTACATTTAATGTAGTTGACTATATCAGTCTTTTCATTGTTTGATTTGTGTGATGGTTGATTTCATATGTCAACTTGACTGGGCCGTGGGATTCCCATATATTTGGTTGAACATTATTTTTAGATATGTCTGTGAGATTGTTTGTGGATGAAATTAATGTTTTGTTTTGTTTGAGATAGGGTCTCATTGTATAGTTAAGGCTGGTCTTGAACTCAGTATGTAACCCAGGCCTGCCTCAAACTTGCTATAATTCTCCTGCCTCAGCCTCCCAAGTGCTGGAATTACAGGCATGTGCCACTATGCCTGGCTTGAAATTAATATATAAATCTATAGACTAAGTAAAGCAGACTGTTCTCCCTAGTGTTGATGGCCCTGTGCAATCCACTGAAGGCCTGGATAGAACAAAAAGGGTGAGGGAGAATTCTTTCTTCTGGCCGTCTGAGCTGGGACACCGGTCTTCTCCTGCCTTTGGAGCTTGACTTGGGCTAAAATTTACATGATTGGCTCTCCTTATTATCAGGCATTTAGACTCAGGCTGGAATTAAGCCATGGGCTCTCCTAGGTTTCCAATTTGCTGACTGAAGATCTTGGAATTTTTCAGCCTCCATACCATGTGAGTCAATTTCTTATAGTCCATCTCTCCTTCTGTCCCATCCTATTGTGTTCTGTGTCTCTGGAGAATTCAGACTAATACAATTTGTTATTTTTCTTTTGGTGTCTCATTGAATAAATATTTTCCTATGTTGTCATCCTAAAGATAATTTTAGTTATTTCTAAGACATTTAAATTTTGCTTTTCAAATTTAGGTCTTTAACCAGAGGTTATTTTCATACATGCTATAAGACAGAAATCCAGTTTTATTTTTTTCCAGATGAATAATGAATTGTTCAGTATCTTTTATTTTTTTTTTTTGGTACCAGGGATCGAACTCAGGGCCTCATGCTTGCAAGGCAAACACTCTAACCACTAAGCTAAATCCCCGGCCTGTTCAGTATCTTTTAAAAATAATCCATCTGTACTAGTTTCCCAGGACTGTTATCATGAATTACCATGAACTGGGTGACTTAAACAATAGATATTTATTTTCTCACAGTTCAGAAGGCCAGAAGTCAGGGTGTCAGCAGGGCTGTTTCTTTCTGAAGGAGAAAATATCCAAGACCTCTCTCCTGGCTTCTGGTGGTTGCCAGCAATCTTGGCATTCTTTGGCTTGTAGACATAACTCTCTAAGCATTACTTCCATCTTCATTTTGTCTTCTCCTCGTCTTGTAAGGACATCAATTGTTGGATTTAGGGCCCACTCTAAATTCACAATGAGTTTTTTTGATTTTGTTTTTGCTTTTTCTTTTTTTTTTTTGAGACAGGGTCTCACTATGTAGTTCAGATTGGCCTTGAACTCATTGTGTAGCTGAGGCTGGCCTTGAACTTGCAGCAGTCCTCCTACCTCAGTCTCCGGAGTGTGAGGAGCGCTACCACGCCCAGCTAGGATGAATTATTTTCAAGATCCAATTATATCTACAAAGATTGTATTTCCAAGTAAATTCATACACAGTTTTTGAGTTTCTAGGGGAACATGAAATGGGGGCAGGTTCCTACCCAACCCACTATCCCATCCATATTTTGTTATTTTTTTTGTAAACACCATTTCTTTTATTTATCATATTTCCATACATGCGTGGGCAGAGAAATCATTATGTAACACAAATCTCTGATAAAATGGTTACACATTTTTCATGAGGGTAATTTTATTTAATCCTCACAAGTATACTCTGAGGTAGGTACAACTGAAATTACCTGCGCTGTAGAAGGGTGTACCCATTAGCACTTGCTAAGTTATGATACCATAACAACTCCAAACCCTCAGTGGCTTACAACCCACTTTTTTTCTTTATGTTGCACACGGGTAGCGATCGGGCCATTGTGGGTTGGTGACATCTCTGCTCTGTGTGTGTTTTCATTCCTGGATCTAGGCTGAAGGCACAGTTCCTACCCAGGACACACCTTTCAGTGGCAAAAATGAGAGTAAGATTTTACACTGAAATATGCAATGGCTCTTCAGGTTTCTGCTTAGAACTGGCATATCGACCTCAAGCTCGTATTTCATTGGCCAAAGTAAGTCATGTGGTCAATCTTGGCAACCGGCTGGGGAAGTGCATTCCTTCCTCTGGAGAGTGTTCAAGTCACATGGCAACTGCCTAGGATGCATAACCCTCTTACTGACTAAAAGGAAGAGTAAATAGTGGCAAATAATAATACCTGGACTGGGCTGAGGATTTAGCTCAGGGGTTAGAGTGTTTGCCTTACAAGCACAGGGCCCTAAGTTTGATCCCTAGCACCCAAAAAAAGAAAAAAAAAAAAATACCTGGACTACAGGAGTTGAGTAATTTGCCCACAGTCAAACTTCTGGGGAGGGTCAGAGCCTGGATTCAAACTCAGTCTTTCTCCAAAGCCATAGAGTACTTCATGGCTCCCCGTTGCCTGCTAGATGGAGTGCACATCTATTTAAGCTCTAAGGATACGCAGTTCTGCAGCTTGATGAGCCTTTCTACCTCTCATGCATACTGAACTTACTCTTAAGGACACCACTCCAGTCCCAACACTTTCAGGAGCTTCTCTCTTTGAAATCAATCATTGTGGATCAACACTCCACATTGGGGGCTTCCACATCTGTGGATTCAATCAAGAAAGAATTAAAAATATTAGAGAAAGCTGAGTGTACATCTGTACTCACAGCTACTCAGGAGGCTGAGGTAGTAGGATTGCAATTTCAAGGCCAGCCTGGGCAACTTAACGAGTGAGACCTGGGCTCAAAATAAAATAAAAAAAAAAGAAGAGTTGGAGATATAGCTTAGCACTCCCTGGGTTCAATCCTTAATACAGGAAGAAAGAAAGACAGACAGACAGAAAGAAAGAAAGAAACTACATCGTTGTTGATCACGTACAGACTTTTTTCCTTGTGATTATTCCCTAAACAATAAAGAATAACAGTTACAAGCCAGGCATGGTGGTGCACACCTGTAATCCCAGCACTCAGGAGGTTGAGGAAGGAGGATTGCTGCAAGTTTGAGGCCAGCCTGAACTACTTAGCAAGACCCTGTCTCAAAAACCAAAAAACAAACAAACAAACAAAATGTGTAACAGTTATTTACATAGCATTTAGTACTGTATTAGGTATTACAAGTAGTCTAGAGATAGTTTAACGTGTACAAGAAAATGTACATATGTTATGTGCAAATACTATACCATTTTATATAAGGAACTTGAGCATCTACAGATTTTGTTTTCCATGATGGGGGTTCCTGGAACCAATCCTCCACAGACACTAAAGAATGATGGTGTTCCTTTGTACTCACTGTTCTATCTCCTCTGAAGGGTAAGGATGCACACTGTCATGTGTCTCCTCTGCCTCCAAGGTTGAGTGCAGTGTTCCCCCAAATATTGGCAGTATTTTGGCGTGAGAGGAGTAGGGGGCATGAGAGGCAAGTGAATCGTGCTCCCAGGGATGAGAACATTTGGCCTACTTTTCCACCCTTCTAAACTAAGCTTAGCACCTTGTGCTTGGGTGACTGTGGCAGGTCAGCCCGCATGACTCACTGTGTAAGCCTTCAGCACTGTCACACAAGGCCCTGGGCGTGGGTGTGCATGCTGTGGTGGTGGTGGGTGGGAATTAACTTTCGCCTTTCAGGAATCCACCCCCACCCCTCAAAGGACAGGTAATGTTCTTCCTTAAGTAGGCTGGGTAAGTCCTACCCATCAGGCCTAAAAGC
This sequence comes from Hystrix cristata, assembly GCA_004026905.1. NCBI lineage: Eukaryota > Metazoa > Chordata > Mammalia > Rodentia > Hystricidae > Hystrix > Hystrix cristata. The sequence continues at coordinate 133,612 of PVJO010001797.1, read as the reverse complement.
ACTGGGGAGGACTCCCTGGGGGTGTAGAGCAACACTCCCAGACATGGAAAGAGCACCAAAGTGCACCATGGAAGGCTTTACTAATGTGTTCAAGTGATTGAATTTAACCTCCCTGAGCATCAGTTTTCACAGCTGAAAACTGGGGACAGTGGCAACACTGATCTTGTGCTTCTCTTTATATTGTTACAAAAATACACAATAAAGTACCAAAAGTCTGGGGCTGGGGATTTAGCTCAGTGATTAGAGTGCTTGCCTTGCAAGCACAAGGCCCTGAGTTCAATCCCCGGCACCACAAAAAAAAAAAAAAAAAAAAAAAGTACCAAAAGTCTTCAGAGGAATTCAGCCTTGAAATCATACAGATTTATATTGGAATCTCTATTATAAGCCATATGATTACAGGAAAATTAGGGATTTCCTTGTGCCATGGTATCCTCATCTGTAAGACAGGGATAATAATTAGAGCTACCTCCCAGTGTGTTGAAATTACATAAGTGCTTAGCACATATTAAGTATTCAGTAATGTTGGCTGTTTGCATGAGATAATGATACTTAGTATTATTTTTAAAAAGGCCTAGACTAGAGGTCATTTGTGAACATTGAAAAGAGGGAAGCCAGGTGTGGTGGTGCACATGTGTAATCCCAGCATTTGGGAGGCTGAGGCAGGAGGATTGCTGTGAGTTCAACTCAGTCTGGGCTAAAAAAAAAAAAAAAAAAAGAGGGAGACAGCCAAGTATGGTAGAACATTCCTAAATCCCAGCACTTGTGCTTCCTTTGGCAGCATATATACCAAATCCCAGCACTCTAGGAGGTTGAGGCAGAAGGATTGCAAGTTCAAGCCCAGCCTTGCTATTTAGCAATTTAGTGAGACCCTATCTCAAAATAAAAAATAAAAAGGGTTGGAGATATAGCTCAGTGTATGAAAGTCCTAGGTTCAATCCCCAGTATCGTACTTAAAAAAAAAGTGAGGGGGAGACAGGGTTGGAGGTGTAGCTCAGTGGCAGGTCATGTATTTTGCATGTGCAAGGCCCTGGGCTCAATCCCAGGAGGAATAAAGGAGGGGGGACAGAGTCTAACTTTTCTAAAACCTAGTTGCTTCTTTTAGTCAAGTATGGGGTGTGGCTGAAAGGAATGAGGAAGCAGTTTACTAGATGACAGCGCACAGAACACTGTTTGTCTTCAAAGGTCTTGAGGGAGAGCTAGTGTTAGCTGACCCTCCCCAAAACCCAGAGGTCCTTGTCTCTCATTCTACCCTTGCATTTGCCATCCGCTGGACACTTTCCTGTCCCCTCCTCTAAGTCTGGTCACAAAGTCCTATGGAAACTGCCTTTGAAATAATAACAATAGTAATCAGATTAACAATGCTGTTACTTTCAAGCTTTTAAAGGCTTTTAATACATTATCCCAGTTATTCTTCATTATCTTCTTGCCACTTAAAGAATCTAGACTTAGGAGGGACTTTGGACATCATTCTGCATTTCGTACATGGGGGCAGTGAAATCTGGAGAAGAGAAAGGATTTACCCAAGGGATAGGATTTACCTGACACCACACAGTAAGCTAATGGAAGAGGCAGGACTCGAACCTGCAGCTCCTAACTCCCAGACTACTGGCAGTGCCTCTCACATGTATCTATCCTTGGCTTTCCCTTTCTACTCACTGCCACCCAGGCTGTTTTCTTATTTCCTGGTCCACCATAGCGCTTCCTACATGGTCCTCTTTGCCTCTGGTCCCTCCCCATCAGTGTGTTCTACACATCCAGCCTTATGACGGTTGGAAGCACAGCCTTGAGCTTGTCTTTCCCCTCCTAATGGAACAGGCCCAATTTTCAACTTGCTGGGCCACCTGGTTCCTGTTTCAGCCTCTCAATAAAGAACCAGTCTTTCTCTGAATGTGTTTATTGACAAGTTCATTACTCCCAAGGTGGTCCATTTCCATTTATAGTAAGCTGAAATTGTGCTCCTGGATGTTCACACTCGAGTTGAGTAGAATCCCTTTAGTTAGCTGAGTTATAATCATAAGAGCCAGGTTTTGGGTAGACTGTGTGCTGAAGGAGGCAGAAAGATAAGTTTGACATGGATCCTTCCCTCAGAGAATCCCTAGACGTTTGTTTCTATAGAATATTTTTGTTTTGTTTATTAGATCTAAATAAGAGGAAATAGGTCCCATACTTTTTTTTTTTTTTTTTTTTTTTGGGTGCTGGGGATCAAACTTGGGGCCTTGTACTTGTAAGGCAAACACTTTAATCACCTAGCTAAATCCCCAGCCCTCCTGCCCTTTCTGCATGGCAGCACTTCAAATGTTTGAAGATAGCTACCACACCTCCCTCATGCTTTCCCTTTTGCAGAGTACTTGTATCTTTGATCATATCATGTGATATCCAGGTCCTCAGCATTCTTGTCTCCTCCTTCAGATATGTTCTGGTGTGACAGCAATGTGCCCCCAGAGCTGAGCCCTGTATTGCAGGCGTGACCTATCCATGGCAGCACGGATTAGGCCTCATTGCTGGTTTCTGTTTACATAGTGCCTCATATTCACTTCCCTTTTTCCTCCTCTCTTTCCTTCCTCTCTCTTCCTCCCTTTTTTCCTTCCCTTCTTTCTTTTCTTCCTTTCCACTCAATTGCATTACTGAGCTCACATCAACTAAAATTTTTTTTTTTTTTTTGTGGTGCCGGGGATCGAACTCAGGCCCTTGTGCTTGCAAGGCAAGCACTCTAATCACTGAGCTAAATCCCCAGCCCCCTCAACTAAAATTTTTAAATCTTTTTCACTGAAAGTGAAATTTTTTAATCTAGATTCTTTCTATACTATATTTTGGGCGCTTGATCATTTACAACTGTGCTATCAGAGAAGTTACTAGCTTTGTTGTGGCTTTTTTTTTTGGTGGCTATTTTAAGTACTAAAATTAAATAAAATTAAATTTACAGTTCCTCAGTTGTACTAGCCACAGTTCAAGAGCTCAGTAGCCACAGCTAGCTAGCGGCACCATAACATTTCCATTGTTGTAGAAAGTTCTATGAAATGGCTCTGGTTTGGACCTAAGAGCAAGAGTTATTCTGTGTGGCACCTTATCTTGTTAGTTCCAGCTCAGCTTCTAAGGCTGTTGAGATCTTTTGGAAACTTACTCTGGTTTCCAGGGTGTTTGCTGTCCCAATCTCATGACCACCAGTAGATTTGGTTAGCATTTCATATCTCTTCTGCTTCATCTAAAACCACTGATAAAAAAAAAAAAAACCCAGTGGTGCACAGGAGCTTGCAACTAAGCCCTCACGGGGCACTGCATTCTGGCCTCATACTTCAAGTAGCTGTTTAGCAAATTAGGCCTGCATTTCAGGGGTTGTGCTGGGTGTCAGGAACCTATGGGGAGACTGAAAACAACAGGAGTCCTGCTACAATGGGTGCTCTAGTGCAAATGTCTTTGCCTCACATTTTGGGCTGGCCTGTGATCATTGAAAGTGAAAGCTTGGGAATCAGCTTCCAGATTTGGATCCTGGCTCTGCCACTTTAAAACTATGTAAAGCCTGTGTTCCCCTTTAAACATATAAAAGAGGGAATGAGAATAACCTTTATACCTTGCATTACTGTGCAGACTAAACAGGTTAATGCAAAGAAAACATTTAGGAAACTACCTGGAATAAATAAATGCTCCAAATGTATTATCATCAGTTCTTATGATTGATTATAATTTCCCTCTGGAACTTTCCAAAGTATGGTATGGAAGAAATCTGGACAAACCATTCTCAGTCCGGTACTGGGGCTTTGCCTTGACTCTGTGTTGCCTAGGGGATAGGACCTGGGCTGGGAGTCTGACGTGCAAAATGGGGAGAATTACAGCTGTTGAGACATGGTTAGGGCCAAGTGAGGCAAAGTAGGTGACAGTACTTGCCTTTAGGAGGCTTTTGCATGTGTCCTGCCTGACTTCGAATACAGTCGTGCAAATGCCTGACATTTGCTTCTTCCTCTTGTTATTTACTTAGATTCTAAAAAAGCAGGCTCATTATTCCAGGCAGTTCTGGAGGGCCTGACTCTGTCCCAGGAGCCCTAGGGCAGGAATTCCCTTAGTTTCTTCATCTATGGAATGGGGACAGTAATGGATGCCCTACCTTTTTTCCAGATGCTATCTTGGGCTACCTGTTACTTGGGTTAGTTTCTCTCTCTCTCTCTCTCTCTCTCTCTCTCTCTCTCTCTCTCTCTCTGGTACTGGGGGATCGAATAGTTTCTCCTTTTCTAAAGCCTCAGTCTATGTTCAAAGTGGGACTCTCCCCGGTGGTTATAACCCTTATTTTGTGAAATTCTTTACTTGGGTTGTCCTGGGTCCTTGGAAGGTGGGCATCAGGGTCTCAGGGTCTCTGCCTTTGAGAGTCCCCAGAGTCCGGAGTTGCCACTACCGGAGACAGGCTGGAACGCACCGGCCGATCCTCCGCAAGCACAGGCCGCGGGAACAATAGGAGGGCGGCGTGGAGGCCGGTGGGCGTCGGCCAGGTCTTCTCCCCTTGGTAGTTGAGGCCAGTGAGCGGGCCGCGGGGTTAGCTTGGGGCACCGGGCTGAGCTCCCAGGCGTCTAAGCCAGGGAAAACAGAGTCGGTGCTTGCAGGGACCTGGGAGGAGGCAGGGGCGGGACCTGAGCCCCCCGGGCTGGGACCTAGAGGGCGCGGAGGCCCTGGGGTGGGGTCTCCTCCTTCTCGCCTTGCAGCTCGCCCCTCGGCTTCCAAGCTCCGTGGCGGCTCAGGTAGGCGCGGGGCCCACGTGGGGAAGTGGGCGACGGACCCTGCGCCAGGCCGCCTCGAAGGGCTCAGTCTCCTCCTCTACTCCCCTCCCCAGGGGCCGGCGCGGCTCCTCCTGACGCGCAGCCCGGGCCCCGGCCACCCCGCGGCTCCCGCGGCTCCCGCAGCTCGGCGCTTCCCCGGCTGGTGGCGATCGCCACTGCCGCCGCTGCTCGCTCGCCGCTGCCTCTGCGGCCGGGATCGCTGCCGCCTCCTCCAGAGGAGCCGGCCAGGGCGGGGCGGAGGGGGAGAAGGGGTGTAGGGGGCGGGCGGGGAAGGGGCTGAGCGCCTTGGGAGGGAGCGAAGGAGCAAGCGAGCTAGAGAGCGGGGCATTTCTGCGCAGCTCGAGTGCGCCTCGCAGCCCGCCCGGGCGGCCGCCAGACGCAGCAACCTAGGATCGGACAGAGCCCGGAAGCCGCGCCGCCGCCGCAGGTCAGCCGCCTCCTCGGCCCCGAGAGCCAGCGCTCTGCGCTCCTGCGTGTGGGCCGGGCGATCGCCGAGGCTGCAGGCTCGGTCCCCGATCCCGAACTTCGAGTTGTGCGTTTTGGTACTGGCGCGGGTACGTGGGTCGGGGTCCGAGTCTACGGGTGTGTTGGGTGTGAGTGCGCGTGTGCCCGTGGATCTGTGCAAGTGGATGCCGGGGTATGGGTGCGCGCGCGCGCGTGCGCCGGGTGTGCATCTGCGTGCGTGAGGGGTGTGCCCGGTGTGTCTTCGAGGTCTGGGTTGGGTGGTGTGTGTGACTGGGTGAGGGTCTGGTGTCTGCTTGTGTCTGCGATGTGCCCGTGAGAGGGTGTGTCCGAATGTGCAGCAGTGTGTGTACCCCCGGGTGAGGCCGTGTGTCGGTGGCTTTGCTCGTGACCGGGTGTGTGCGTGTGTGTCGCTGTGTGCGCGCCGGTGTGACTCCCCGTGTGTGCGCGTGTGAGGGCGGGTGTGCACCCGCGTAGCCCCGGGTAGCCTCCGTGTGCGTGTGCGCGGCTTTGTCTCGGCACCGCCGGGAGGAAGGGGTGGGGGCGGCGGCCGAGGCGCTGCCGTCGCCGGGAGCCGGGCACCTGGGCTGGGCGGTGGGCGGTGGGCGGCGGCGGCGGTGGCGGCGGCGGCGGCGGCGGCCGGGGCATCCGGGCGGGCGGAGACTCCCCGCTGGCAGGTGGGCAGCCACACCCCGGGGCCAAGGGAGCTGGTTGACAGCGCAGCCGGCGTCCCCGGCTGAGCTGAAGCGGAGGGCGTGTCCTGCCCGAATCTCTGGGGTGTGTGCTCGAGGGACGGGTGGAGGGGTGTGTAGGGGCGGGTAGGTGAAGGCGTGGGTGTGGGCGACAACGGTCCCGAGGCTGGTGACCCAGCCGGTTCAGAGATCAATTTCCTTGCCGTGGCTCAAGAACTGTCTCCCGGGGCCAGATCCAACCAGGCCAGGTCGGCAGCACTCCCACCTCACCCTCACTCGTGCGGGCAGAGCCGCAGTTCAGGTGTCCTAAAAGCCTTAAGAGGGAGAATCACTCTCTTAAAGGGCCAGTGCCCCCACTCCAAGGAACCTCCTGTCAGGAGACTACTTTGAGATGTCTCTGGGTGTGTCTGTACCCTTTTCCTCATGTACTGGGGATTGCGTGCATTGCTAGATCAGTAGTCTGTGCATGTGTGTTTGCTGTGCATTTCGTGTGTATTTGGGTGCATCATATATCTTATCAATGAACAGTGACTATGGTATCTCTTGATGTATGTGGTATCTGTTTTTTATAAGTTCTGGTATATTTGTTTTTATGTATGTATAATAGGTGTTTATGTACTAGTGAGTCTGTGCATGTGGGTTTGCAAGAGAAGTGCCATTTTGCTGCCAACTGGAATAAGATTTAAAAAAAAAAATTCTGCCCAGGGCCATACTAATTTAGCAAAACTGGATGAAAAGGAAGTTTGAAGATTTAGTGCCTGATTTTGTGGGTTTCAAATATTGGTGTTGAAGTGTAAGTAGATTGGAGTTTGACAGGGATACAAAGACAGAGAAAAACTGAGAATCCTGCAGAAGGAAAGAATTGTTCTAGGAGAAGGACATGCAAGTACTAGAGTTCTTCCTTCAGTTACAGTTCTTCCCTGTGACTCCACCTCCCCCTTTTCAGTGTGGCTTGCCAGGATAAGTGCACAGGAATTGGAGTGTAAAAGGAGGGAACTGAGAGTGTAAAAGGAAGGAAGGAAAGAAGGTGGATGGGTGATAGAATTGGGGGCCAATAGCAGATTTCTGTAAGTTTTACAATGTTTTTCTGCCAAAGGCTGCAGAGTCTGGGAAAAGCTGTGTTGTCTCCTTCTCTGACTCTCAGGACAAGAGAAAGGCTCTGCCCTGGTGCTCAGGGAACTTGCAGTCTGGTCTAGGGGTCTCCTTTTGACTTTGATCAAACCCCCTTTATGGACTTATCTGTTCATCCAACACTTTTTTATTAAGCCTCTCTTATGTTAAAGAGTCTGAACCCTCTGAGCCCCTATTTCCTGGCTGAGCAGCAAGGGGGTTGGATGGGGGATCTTTGAGGCCCTGTCCCTTGGTCACGATGTTAGAATTTGTTTTGTCATTATCCAGATTTAGAATCCATCCTTCCTTCGTGCAAGAACCCTGGTCATGGTCCCAATTTACCATCTTCAACTTCCCTCACTCTGTCCTAGAAGAGTGGTTCTCAAAGTGTGATCAACTCTAGGTTGAAGCATCTGGAGACCCCCCCCCCCCAACTCCTCATACATGTATGCCTGGAGTAGCCCCGAAGCCCAGTCTGGTAGTTAGGGTTCTAGTTTCAAGTCCCAGGTCTTCCTTGTGTTCTTTCACTGGCTAATGCAATGGCTCTTTGACAGTGCCTGTTCTGGGCTGGGTTCTCAGTGTGGAAATTCTGGGCTCTATTTAGTTTCTTCAGACTTTACCTTGAGCTCCAGGGTGCTGCAAGATCCAGTGCTTGCCCACCCTTCTGAAACCAGTCATTCTGGCTTTTTAAGTCACTCGGGCACTGTGAGCTCTTTTGTCTCTGAGATTTTGCACATCCTATTCCCTCTGTCTAGCACACACTTCTCCTACTTGTTTTTGTTTTTTTTTTTTCCTGTTTCTTATCTTAGTGAACTCCCACTCCTCAGATTTCACCCCAACAGTGATTTTCTCAGGGGAGCATTTGCCAACTCTCTAGGCTAAGTCAGTTTTTCCTGGTATACATTCTTAGAACTTACTGTTTCTTACAAGGCTTACGAAATTTTTGCAATCATACACAAACTTAGTTGTTTGGTTGTCTGTCTTCCTTCACTTGACTGTAATTGTCATCTGGGGAGGAACTTGTTTATTAATCTTTCTAGTGTCCCATACAGTGCCTGGCTTATGCTTTGTGTTCAATACATTTTTCAAATGAATTAACTTATAAAATGGGAGATGATGTTAGATGACAACCAAAATTTCCCTTGAGCCTTGACAACTTGCTGTGCAAGCAGGGAACAGACTTTTCTCAAGCAAATTTATCTGTCTTTTAAACTGCATCTCCTGTTTCTTATCTGCCAGTAGTTTCCCCTTACCCACCAGGGGTACATACCAAGATCCCTAATGGATGCCTGAAAACAAGGAGAGCACTGAACCCTACATATACCATACCATGTTTTTTTCTTATTAAATCAAGAAGTTTTCACCTTTTAACTTAAAGGAAGCACTTTATGGCTTCTCTTCAGCATATCCAAACTGCCCACATCACTATTCTTGTGCTTTGGGGCCATTATTATGTAAAAGAAAGACTGAAAACAAGCATGGGGTACAAACACAACAGTTGATCTGATCACTATTGATCTAAGATGGCTACTAAGTGATTAATGGGCAGGTAACATATACAGGGATGATACACTGGACAAAAGAATGATTCACATCCTAGGCAGGACAAAGCGGAATGGTGTTGTATTTCATCATACTATTCAGAACAGCTTACAATTTTAAATTTATGGATGTTTATTTCTGGAATTTTCCATTGAATACTTCCAGGCTGTGGTTAACTACAGGTGGCTGAAACCGTGGTAAAGCCTCAGATAAGGAGGGACTGCTGTGATGGTTATTAGTACTGGCTCTGGAGTTGTTCAGGCTTTGCCATGTGCTAGTTGGATGGACTTGAGCAAATAATTTCATCTTTCATTTGCTTAGCTATAAAAGGGGACCATTAATAACTCTGTTTCAGAGGATTGTTTTGAGAATTAAATGAGGCAACAGGTGTGGAATGCTTAGCGAGCGTGGTGTGGACACATTGTAAACATTTAGTAAATGTGATATCTTATTACTCTTATGGCTACCCTACACTTCAGTTCAACACTCTTGAATACCTTTGTTTTGGGCCCTAGGCCTCAGAAAGAGAAATGAATACAACAATGTTCACAGACTGGAGATAGGGACAGCCATGTAAAGATGTAATACCACAAGGACAGTGTACAAGGGGCCAGGATGTGGTTACTTATGGAGGAAAAGGCTTCATGCAGGACAGAGGTAATGTTTGGGTTAGATTTGGTCTTCTAGCTAATTAGAACAGAAAGCTCAAAGGCAGCATGGCTTGTTAGGGGAACCTCAGATATTTCTCTGTGGTTGGACCAGAGATGGTGGGTGGTGGGGGAATATGTGGGGTGAGTGGCTGAGAGGAAGGTTAGGGCCAGATCTGGCTAGAGAGCTTGACCAAGTCCCACAGGTGGTAGGGAACTAGGGACAGAATGCAGCCAACCAAGGATAGGATTTGCATTTCAAAAACAGCTCTCCAGGTGGTGGTAGACCATGATTTAGAGCAGAAGGGAAGGATTGTTGACCAGGACACTGGGCAGGGCTGCTAAACAAACTTGGTGGGAGGCCCCAGCGGGGTGGATAGAGGCCTGGAACATCAAGAAGCTCACGTGATGACTGCTTTCTCAAGGGCCCCCGGGCCTCCTTAAACCCCTAGAGCTGCCTAAAGAGTGGGAATCTGAAAACCAAAGTGTGAGAGTCGCAGGTCTGTTACTCAAAGGACACATAATGTATTAATGTCCTAGGACTGCTGTGAGGAAGTACCACAAGTTGGGAAGCTTAGAGCCATAGAAATTTATTTTCACAGTTCTGGATGCTATAGAAGTCTGAAATCAAGCATCCTCAGGGTTGGTTCCTTTTAGAGGCTGGAGTAGGGGACAGTTGCTTCTAGGCTTCTCTCCTAGCTTCTGGTAGTTGCCCGTTGTGATCCTTGGCTTGTAGCTGTATCTGACTCTGTTATCACATGACTTTCTCCCTCATTCTCTGTGTCTCCTCCTTTTCTTATAAAGACTCTGGTCATATTATGATAGGGTTAGTACCTACCTTCATTTCAACTTACTTAATTACATCTGTAAAGAGCCTATTTCCAAAAAAGGTCATATTCTGAGGTACTAGGTAGACAGGAATTTGGGGAGGAAGGTGTCACCATTCAACTCCGTACAGACACCAAGATGGAAAAAGGGAGTAGGCCTTGGAATCTTACAAATCTGGGTCCAAATTCAAGCTCTGAATAGAGCAGCCATGAGCCTCAGGGTAGATCATTTATGTTTTCTCACCCTCAGTTTCCTTTTCTGTGAAATGGGGATAGAAGCCTTTACAAGTGTTGTGGTGCTGAGACATGATCAAGAGAAGAGCTGAGAGCATACTTAGCGAGGTAGTACACAGTAGGTGCTCAATAATTATTATTCCTCTTTGGCTCCCGCTCCCTTCACTTCCCTCATCTGCCAAAAGTGAATAATCATCATCCAGCCCTACCTACCTCACCAGATTGAGAATCCCAGGAGATAACGAGAAAGCTCTTTATAAATTGCTTAAGGGGTTGTTGTTGTGATTTTTAATTATAATAGTCATCATCATAATAACCCTTAGCTATTGCCACAACTGCTGCACTCTCAGCAGAGCCCTGCCCAGTCTGCTCTTCACCTGAAGCGAGTCTTCTGTGCCCTGTCATGCCCAGAAGCATGGCGTGACCACTGGCAGGGCTGGGCAGACCTTAGAGATGGTCCTTGTTGTTGCTCTCATTAGCCTGGGGAAGGAAACTGATGAACTGATGCTCAGAGAGAAGAAGTGTCACCCAAAGTCAACACAGCTGGCCAGTGGCAATTGGAATACTTGGCTCATGGCTCCTGTTTTTGGCCTGAATAATGCTTTTCCCGAGTTGCAGCGTTAGCCCCAGAAGCAGGATCTGGGCGCAGAGGATGAGAGAGGGCTCTCCATCGGTCCCAGAGGTAGGGAGCCCACAGGGAGGAGTGCTGCTCAGTCAAGATCAGAGTGGCAAAGCGGTTCGCTGGGTCCCAGTGAGCACTCGGTGCCTCCAAGGCTGAAGCGGCAGGTTGTTTGGTTAGGAGTCTGGCTGTGGCCATCCCTGTCTGCTCCAGTGGTGGGGGAGGAGGCCACCACCAGGCAGCGGCATGGGGAGCCAGCCCTCAGAGGTAACCCAAAGCTTCAATGTCCTATTGAGAGCCAGGGCAGCACTTTTTGGCAGGCCATGTCTCTCCAAGCCTTGCCTTGAGAGGCTCTGGAAAGAAGAGAGGGTTTATCCTGTTCTGGCATTTTCCATCAAGTTATCTTCCTTTCCCTCAAACTGGGTAGCCAGCCCCAACCCTTACCCTGAGCCCCTTGGTCTTTCCCCTTTCCTTTCCTCCCACCACTTTTGAGTTTTCTTTCATTATGTTTTCTCTTTCTTCCCTTTTTTCTCTCTCCTCACCTTCTCTGTAGATTAGAGGTCTAAAGTAAAGTTTTCAGTTCCACCTCAGGTGACTGGTTTTGGGGCCACTTAAGAAATAGAAAGCCCAGGGCTGGGGATTTAGCTCAGTGGTTACAGTGCTTGCCTTGCAAGCACAAGGTCCTGAGTTAGATCCCTGGCGCCAAAAAAAAAAAAAAAAAATTAGAAAGCCTGGATGATTTTCACAAGAGACTCACCCTGAGACTTAGAGATCACTACCTGCCTTTACCGTTCTATGTGCCAAGCCCTGTGCTAAGTGCTCCATGTGCTGTGTATCTTATTTATTTATTTATTTTTTGGTACTGGGGATTGAACCCAAGACCTTCACAATGAGATCATCCCAGACTTCTTTATTTTGAGACAGGATCTCATTAAGTCACTAAGTTGCCTAGGCTGGATTCAAACTTGTGATCCTCCTGATTCAGCCTCCCAGAGTTCTGGGATTACAGGCATGTGCCACAATGCTTGGCTGCTTTATGTCTCTTAATCCTAGCAACTACCCACCAAAGCAGAGGTTACAGTTCCTGTTTCATTAAAGGAGGCTAAATAACTTGCCCAAGGCCTACCTAGTCCTCAGCCAGCAAGAAGCAAGCTGTGATTTCAATCTGGATCTGTCCAAAGCCCCCAGGTACTCTTGAGTCTTCCCTTTACTGCCCCTGATGGGGTCTGCAAGAACATTTTGGCCTCCATAGAAGGTCTTGCATTTGCTCAAATTCTAAGAACAAATTACTCTGAGAGCAGAGTTTCCAGTTCAAGACTCCTGCTTCCTAAGCCTCTGCTCTGCCACCATCTTGGGGGACTGACCTTCCTACAGTGCCATTCCTAGAGCAGGCCCAGGTTCTGAGCCCATCTGGTTCTAGGCAGCTGCCCACCTAGGGGAGAAATGCTATACTGCAGGGAGGTGACAGGGCAGGCCTGAAGATCCTTCGCTGTTTTCCTAGTTATTACTGGCTGCCTTAGTTTTTCATGGATAAGTTTGAGTCTTCCAATTAATGAAGCTTATCATCTGCAAAGAACAATCATTTTATCTTCTCTGAATGTACTTGGGAGCCTCCATCAGGCTCCGGGACAGGTGGAACTCTGGAGGAAGTGGGCAAGGAGGCAGAGGCTGGGGCCAGGAGGCCCAGCTTCACAGGTGAGCTTCTACAGAGAGGAAAATCAGGGAGCAGCCTGGACCTCCTCTCACCCCAAGTTCAGCCCAGGGAGGGAGGTGACTCCAACCCACTGTGACCATTTTGGGGGGCAGCCTAGCCCAGCAGCCACCTCCTTGCCTGAACAGATGGCTCAAACAGGAGGGTCCTTGATGAAGGGGCAGCAGCTTTAACACTTAGCTACAGAGCCCTCTTTGCAGGCAGGAAAACAGAAACTCAGTATGTGAAATGGCCCAAGTGAGAACAGCTGAGCACTCCATCCTAGGTTTCTTAAATTTTGCTCCCTCTAAGATCAAGAGTAAGGAGCTGTCTGAAACACTCTTCCAGGACTCACTCCGGAGATTCAGACTCAGTTTATTGGGGTGCAGATGGTTCTCACCTTGCCCTTGGAGAACATCAGTCTCAGATGCTCATGAACTTCTGAAATGGCACTCACACTGTGGAGGCGTGCCTTGTCACTAGGTATCATCTGGAGGCTCCTGGGATGCATCATGATATCATCTAAGTCTTTGAGTGTCCTCAGGGCTGTGTAATGAAGTTGAAGATAATGTCTGGAGAAGAGTCACCGGGAAGCTGATGGCAGAGCCAGGTGGAGAAGGCTAGTCTCTGGTGTCTTTAGGTACATTGCTGGCTTTGCAGAGAAGGTGTTGAGGGACTATGAACCAGTCCCTTTTCTGGGCCTCGGTTTTCTCAAATGTAAAATGAATGTTGATCAGGATAATATCAAGGTCCTAGATAGCTGGATCTGGGCTTTTGGAAGCCGGGTCTCCTGCTGCCCACTGCACGTTCTGTCACCTTCTTCTTGCTGCCTGCATAGCATCACTCACCTGTAGTGGGGCTGCCCTCTTTACCGTTTCCACCTCCCAGGATTCTGGACAGAGTCTGCATTCTGACTCCTTTCCCCTCCCTCTTGTCAAATCACATGCCCAGAAGTTCAGGCTTTCTCTTCCTTTCTCTGCCCCTTTACCCTAAAAGCACCAGGTGCCTGCGAGTCTGGGGAAGCTCATGGTGGCCCTGCTATAGGGCTGGACGCTTGGGCCAGTGCCAAGGGGAGGGCTTGGAGAAACGCCTTGCCTTTCTGGAGGCTCCTGGGACGCACCCAGAACTCACCTGTATCTTTGCCCTTGCTTCCTCTGTTGCTCCCTGCCAGGAATGCCACCCCCACCCTTCCCCAGGCCCTGTCAAAATCCTGTCTGCCTTTTCAGGGCTCAGCTCAGATGCCACCCAATGAGATTCTCTTTACCTCCTCTGCATTCCCTTAGCACCTTATCTGTTCCCTTCTGGGGACAAGCTCTGCTCAGTCTTAGCTTTATTTAGGGAGGTGGCCTGTCCCTCTCACTAGGTTGTGAGCTTTTAAATGGTGGGATGTCTCATCTTATTCTTTGCTCCCTAGCCCCTAGCACAAGGCTGTGCACAGAGCAGGTGCTTCATCCAGGCTTATGAATTTTTACTGGCAGAATCTGCGTCTATCCTTGGGCTAGGCTCATTTCCTTGGAGCTCTCATGGCCCACATCACTGGCAGGCCACAACTTCTCACATATCCCCTCCTTTATTTGGGGATTGGAAAGAGGCCAAGTAGGGCAGTGGCTAAGAACTTAAATTGCAGTCTTGATGCTGCCATTTCCTGGCTGTGTGACCTTGGGCAAGTCACTTCCTTTCTCTGAGCCTCAATTTTCTCAGCTTAGAACAAAGGCATAGGAATAACAAGTGTACTGGGAGCTCAGGGAAAGTTAACTGAAGTTTTATGTGTAAAGTGCTCAGACAGCATTGTAAAGAATAAGTGACCAGTAAGCAATCATCATGCATTATTTTTTACTTAATGGTAATTGCCCTGTTGTTTCAGCAGTCACACACCATGTTCTGAGCATTGTGCTGGGGAGCCAGGGTGAGAGATAGGAAAAATCCTTACAGGATTTCCAAGGTCTTCAGGGTCTTAAAGTCAAGGATAGACATTGAGATCCCAGTACAAAGAGTCACCATCTAGCAGAGACTTGGCTGAATGAGTTGAGGGGTGAGCAGTCTTGAGATGCCATGCCACTGAGTTGGTGTGGCAGGAATCAGGAAGGGCAGCAAGAGGCTAGGAGTCAAATGTTTCTTGTGGAGGGTGGAGAAGCATGTATGTAAAGGGTGCAGGATGCAGGAGAGAGCAGAGTGGAAGCCGAGGTGGTTCCAGAATCAGCACAAGGAAGGGGCTCAGGGTCAGTACTTCAGGTGGAGGGGAGTGTCAAGCTTTGTTTTGCCAAGAAGAATTTGGAGGAGTGATGGTTCTCAGTGCCACTACAGAGAGTGAAAAAGGCTGGGAGGTGGGGCAGGAAAGTGAAGCCTTCATGGTAGAGGCATGGGGAAACATAGAAGCTCTAAGCAGGAGTAGAATCAGGGAGCGAGAGTCTGGCCCATTTCTGTCCAGGCTGGAGCTGAGGATGGCTTGGTAGGGCTTTAGTTCTGGGCCAGTGCAGGGCTGTTTGCGTACCTGGTCAGGGTCACAATTTGAATCCTGATTTGTCTGAAGTTCAAATACAAAATTATTTCAGAAATGTCAGAATTTCTAAAGATCAGAGCTGACCAGCAGAAGCCATGATCTCTTAACCCAGTTCTTTCTCCACATTAGACAGATAGGAAGCAGAAACCCAGGACCAGGAGATGTTGCCTGGGAACACTGGAAGAACTAGCCCCCATGCATTCACAGTGGGCTGTGGACCCAGACTTGTGTTAGGGGTTGGGGGAAAGGATGAGCAGGGTACCAGGGAACCCAAGGAGAATGCAAATGATGAGCCAACATCAAATCGGGAGCAATCTGTTGCCAGGGTATGTGTGATTTCAGGTGAGTGGGATGCAAGTGGGCTGGAGCCATCATCGCTCCAGGCTTTCCTTCCGGAAAAGAAGAAAGGGCCATATAGGTGGGAGCCAGGGGAATATTGGGATGTGAAGGAAATCAGGGGGTGGCCTGAGAAGAGGTGGCTGTTGCCAAGCAGCAAGAGACATGATTGCATTAGAACAACTCAGGCCCCCTAGCACTTTGACTTGGGCACTATCCTGCCTGGTGCTGGAGTGGGATCGCCTCCTTAACTGGGAAGAAGCTGGGGCTCCCAAGGTCGTGGCTAAGAAGAGTGGAGTCAGGAGCAGTGCCCAGGATTGGGAGACTTCAAGGCCATGTCTCCAGCATGCTCTAGTGGCTGCTATCTCAGTCTTTATGAGGTCCTGGGATCGAAGGGGTCAAGGAGCACCCAGGCCAGGGCAAACCATCTTTTGCTTTCATTCCCTGCTCCTCTATTAGCTTGTTCAGCCATCTAACCTGTTTTATTATCTATCCCCTTATTTATTGATTAAAAATATTTATTGAGTACTTGCTATGTGCCAGGCACTACTCCTAACCTCACGGAACTCATGCCACCACCCTTTAGCTCAGAGGAGTGTCCCACATTGGCAGGGAGAGGCTGAGAGGAGGAGATGAGGAGTTACTAGTATCCCCTCTTTCTTCTCACTCTGTGCCCCTTCCAAGTTCTTCTAGCCCTAGATGGGACTTCTTGCTGGAACTACCTCCTGCTGAACTGGAAACCAATCAGAGTTAATTGTTAAACCTAATAGCTGGTGAGAGTTTCACAGTGCTGGGCTGGAAGGACAAGCCTGTGGGCTGGCCATACTCCCCAGGAGAGGGGTGGAGCCACCCAGGTTTTTCTGGCCTGTACCTGCTACCTTTTCCCTACTCTGGGATCTGTCTCCAGGGCCCTCTCCTCCCCAGGGGGCGGGCTGCCACTTGGACTCTTTCACCTGCTTCCAGCTGAGGTGAACCTGGGAGGTGAGTACTGGCTCTGGCCCAAGGCCAAGGGCATCTGCGTGAGAGCTTTTGGGGGAGAGTGGCAGAGCCCTGAGGACCCATCCAGAGTGCTGACTTTGCCTCCTGCTGGGTAGCAGTGAAGGGGCTTGGGATACGGTCACAGGGGCCTAAGCTCTCTGCACAGGTTCTCTACCCAACACAGTCTGCACAGCATACCTTTCTCCTGCTCTCTGTTCCTTTTTGCTTCTTCCCTGGGTTTTCTGTTCTGGGCCATTCTCTGCCACTAGACTTGGGGAGCGAGGCTTCCTGAGCATAGGGCAAAGGCTTATTTCATTCAGTAGAAGCCAAGCCTTAGGGCAAGCCCCTACCAAGCTTTAGGAACTGAGCTGAGACTTCAGGTCAGCAGGCCCATCAAAGCTGGTGACCTTGGGCAGGTGGCCTACTTCTCTGAGCCAGTGTTGTGCTTTGAACAAGGGGTCGTAGGATCCCTTTGTCACTATCTTTGTGAATATTATAAGTACAAGAGGTAGATGCTAGTATTAGGTTCAGTGGAGGTTTGTTAAGTGAATAGAAACTATACTATTCAAGTTGGGTGTAGTGGCATACGCCTGTAATCCCAACACTCAGGAGGCTGAGGCAGGAGGATCGTTGTGAGTTTAAGGCCAGCCTGGGCTATATGGTGAGTTCAGGGCCAGCCTCTTAGCTGGGCTTAGAGCCAAGGAGTCCACCATGCCATGTGCCCAGGGGTTTGATGGTAGAGCTGCAGCGGCCACTAGTCACATGTAAATACTGAGCTCTTGAAATGTGGCTAGTGTGGTGAGGAACTGAATTTTTACTGATTTAATATTTAATTTTATTTGATTTAAATTAATTAAAAATTCAAAAACAATACTCTAGGTATAGATAGCTGTCTATGAATGTTTGGGAACTTAGATTCATAAATATACTTTTTCAGTTGTAAAGGCTAAGAGAATCTAAATATTTGATGAAAATTCAGCATCTGAATCAAGATGTGCTGTAAATGTAAAATACACATTAGATTTAGAAAATTTAGTATGAAAAGAAAAAAATGTAAGATATCTAAATCTTTTCTTTTCTTTTTGGCAGTACTGAACCCAGTGCTTGCCAAATGCTAGGCAAATGTTCCACCACTGAGCTACATCCCCAGCTGTTTTTTTTTTTTTTTTTTTTTTTTGGGTGGGGAGCAGGGTCTCACTTTGTAGTTCAGGCTGGTCTTCAACTCACTATGTGGCCCAGGCTGGCCTTGATCCTCCTGCCTCGGCCTCTCAAGTACTGGGATTACAGGCATGTGTCACCACACCTGGCCCCCAGCCTTTTTTTTTGAGAGAGGGTCTCCCTAAACTTTTCATGTTGATCTCAAAAATGTGATCATCCTGCCTCAGCCTCTCAAATAGCTGGGATTACAAGCATGTGCCACTACACCTGGCTAAATAATATTTTTTATATTGATTACATACTGAAATTGATGTGTTGAGTTAAATATATTATTAAAATTAATTTTACCCATTTCTTTATTCTTTTTTGAAGTGATTACTGGAAAGTTTTAAATTACATATGTGGCTTGCATTATATTTCTTTTTGTGTATAAAATAGGGCTTCACTATGTTGCTCAGGCTAGCCTTGAACTCCTGGGCTCAAGCGATCCTCCTGCCTCAGCCTCTGGAGCAGATGGGACTCACATGATATTCCTATTGGACAATGCTGTTGTAGCCAGACAGTTGAATTGGACACATTTGAATAATAATACAAGATTCTATAAAGACTAGTTGCTTGAGGAGGTTTGGGGAGACGTGGTAGGCCAGGTATTGCACATCTCCTTTACCTCCAGCCTTGGGTCATGTTGTGTGGTGGAATGTTATTCTGGATAACTCCATAGCCTCCAAGATAAGATATCTTCTCATGGGTTCTCATCCTGGTCATCTTCTCACTTGCTTTGTGTGTGAACTTGGGCACTTCCCTCTGCTGAACCTCAGTCTGTCATCTGTCAGTTGAGACTAATGGTGATTGAGGGGATTACCTGGGATATAATGGAAGGGAAGCATTCAGCACCACGCCTGGCAATCTGAGCAGCCCTGTATTAATGGTGGTGATGGTTGCCACTGCTACTAGTAGGTCTGATGCTACTACTGTCTCACTGGGACATGGGCCATGGGGAAAAGAGCAGTTGAGAGTTTGAGTGCAAAAGCTAGGATGGGGATATGGGAAATGCTTTGTATGATACTTCAAGGGATTGCTTGCCTTTAGGATAGCTCCTTGGATCTTCCCTCCTGCCAGTGATCAGGCAAAGACAAGTCCCCTTTTTACAGATGAAGAAGTGGAGGCCTGTCAAAGGGGAGTCACCTAGCTATGCAGCCAGAACATGAGTGTACGACTCCCAACATGAGTGTAAGACTAACCCTGTTGCTGTGATTTAGGAGACAGTGTTTTAGGAGACTACCACATGAGACTGTAGGAGCAGGGCCTGACCAGGAGTCTGGAGCTTGTAAGGAATGGTATTGTTAGTCTCTCATAACCAGAAAGGATCTTGACCAACTTTGGTTCATCTAGCACATTTAATGTCATTCTGGAATTGAAGAGATGTATCATTTAATATCCACATTTAATATCATTCTGGATCTCTATGAGATGTAGGGAGGGAGGTGGGGGAGGTGGGAGGGAAAATGAGTAGGAGTGGATGGGGGAGGGGGGAGAGAGAGAGAGAAAGAGAGAGAGAGCTAGAATCACAGAGCAAGATGGCAGCCAAACTAGAAGTGCTTTTGCTTATTTAGATCCAGCCTTCAGCTTAGCCCAGACAGGATGTGGCCCTGCTTGTCAGACCCCTCCTCTCCTGCCCAGTCCCTAGAGGTGCCTTCTGAGAAAGAGGCTTTTATTTCACCAGTTTCTTCTAGTTTCTTCTCAAGGTAAATACACACACACACACACACACACACACACACACACACACGCCCCTCATCACCCCAATTTGTAATCCTTCCTATTCTGGGTTTAAGGGGTCCTGGAAATCTGGAGCTTCTCCACACCCGTCTACTTTCTGGATATCCACAGGGAGACCACATGCTTTTTCACCAGAGGTCTGAATTCAAATCCCTCTCCTACCATTAATTTTCCCTGTGACCGTGGGCAAGTTATTTCTGTTTTTTAAGCCTAACTTCCTCATCCAAAAGGCAGGGACCAAAATAGTGCATGTACAACCTGGTGGTTAAGAATCTGGGCTCTTCAGCCTAGTAGCGACATTGGGAGGGTGCATTTCAGCTCTGCCACTACTCACTCTGTGGTCCTCCATGAGTTATCTCACTCGCTGGTTCTCAGTTTCTTTGTTTGTACATGGAGGTTTCTCCCTCTCCAAGCTGTGCCAGCCTCTCCCTGTGCACCATCTCATCTCATCCCCTCACCAGCTGTGGAAGCTGATACTATTACTCCTCCTTTCCAGATAAGGAAGAGAAGTGACTTGCTCAGGCCATACAACTAGAAAGTGGAAGAGCCACTTTCTCCTGGAGTTCATGCTAGGTTTGTGTAATTCCAGGACCCAAGCTTATGTGCCGTTTAGTGTTCTTCCTGTCCTCCTGTTTTTCATATTCTACTGAGGCAGAAATACCCTGTCCACCCACCCCATCTCCCTGGAGAGTCTTTCTTTTTTTCTCTTTCTTTCTTTTCTTCCTTCCTTCCTTCCTTCCTTCCTTCCTTCCCACCTGGAGATTGACTCTCCTGAGTGTGTGAGTTCAAAAGACCCAAGGCTTCTCCCTCTGACTACCCTGTCCATTGCATACTAGGCCAGGCCTGCAGTTGGGGCTTAAAGGAGACAGCAAAGGGCTTAAATACCCTGTGAAAAACTACCAGAACAGAGTACTAAGGTGAAAAAGACTTACGGATCACCAAGTTCAACCACACTTATTTCACAGATGGGATGACTGAGGCAGGATAGGTAGGTTGAGAAACTGATGAGTCTGCTTTCTCCGGGGTGCTGGAGACCACTGGGCTGACATGGAAGTTGATGTCCCTCAACTTCCTCCATCCAGTGCACCACCAAGGTCTGTGACTACCACCCCTAAGTGTCTCTGAAATCTGTCTACTTTGTCTCTTCTACAACCATTCCAGTCTAGGCCTTTGTCCTACCTCCTGGCTGATTCTCTCACAGTCACTCTTGCCCCTTTTCAGTGCCTTCTCACCCTGAGAGTCAGTGGTTTCCCTTACTCTTAGAATGCACCTTGGCCTCCAGGGCCCTTCCAGGCCTGGCTCCTGTGAGCCGCTGCTGGAGCTTCAGATTCATTACCTTCCTTCTTGCTGTCTGTGTTCAGTCCCATAGTCAGCCGTTCTGCATAACAGGTTCAGCAACTTCCCTAAAGTTCCTCCAGAGTCCAATGCCAGCCTCTCAGTTGCCAACCCACTCTGGGCCCAGGGCTCGTGCAGAGGAGCTAACACTGTTTCCTCCTTCTAGGTACCTGGCTGAGGACGTCTTCCCCAGGGAGCTGGTGTGCACGGAGGAGGGCTGAGTGTTCCAGAGACACCATCTAGTCTTCTGCTTCTGCTGAGGTTAGGCAAAGAGGTGTGCAGGCCCTCAGGCTCTCGACTTTGATGTATTTAAGTGCTGGGGTGGCACGAGGGTTGGTCTAGGCCACAGGTTTCTGGTGGCGTTGAAAAAGGGGTCAGTGCTGAGAGCTCTCCTTGATTTGGGCTTGTTTTGAGGTAGGAACTGAAAAGCACATTTACCAAGCACTCTTTGTTGACAGCTTGCTTTGCGTGTATTGCTTATCTGTGCCACCAAGGCTGGCGACAAATGGTGTCAGGCTGGGAAGCCAGATTGGCAGGCCCTGATGTCCTTGCTTTCTTTTGCTTCACGGCTCCCAGGTGTCGAGTAGATTTAGGAGAGTGTGTTTTCCTTCTGGCTCAGCCACTGACTACTGTGTGTCCTCCCTTTCCATTGGCTTCAAGGTCATATATTCATTGTCTAGGTAGGAGTTAGGGGAAGGTAGGGTCAGACTAATGGTGTTTTTAAAAAAACTTTCCAGCAAGGGAATCCCCTTTTCAAATGAACTCCAAGAATCTTAAAGTACAAAATAGCTGAAGAGGTCATCGTTTCTGCTGAATTTAGGGTAGGGCTGGGGACTGTAACTGGTTAATTTCTAGGCCCCAATAATCTACAGACAAAGCCATGGACCCTTCCTTTGCTTTGGGTAGGACGCCAGAAATCACTGGCTCTGGGCGTGTCCAAGCTCCTGTCTAACCGGGGGCTGCTGTGATTCTGGCAAGGTGAGGCCACAGAGAGGGAACCAAGCCAGTGAAGTTATATTGACTGAAAAGTTGCAAAGCAACATACAAATGTCATTGTGGGGTTATTAGTAAGACACCACTGCCAGGGACATGACACCATCATTATAGAATCCTGTGGTTTTTAGTTTTGAATAGATGTGAGGTACTACTGGACTCTTGCGGATTGCTCTGGGGTGTGTGTGTGTGTGTGTGTGTGTGTGTGTGTGTGTGTGTAGGAAGTAGGGACTATGGGGGATGGGGCAGGGCCAAGCCAAGCTGGGCCAGGTAGAATGAATGGTGAACAGAGCTGGAAATGTGTTATTCCTCAGTCCAGGGGGTAGGGGTGGCTTTAGCTCCAGTTAAAAGGAGTGATTTGGCTCCTTCCTGCCAGGACATGGGCCCCATGGAGATCTCTGAGCAGGAAGCACTGGGAACAAGGCAGCCTCTGTCCATAGCCACAGTGCAACCAGGGCAGAGGAGGTGGATTAGGAGTTTCCAGACGGGGGCTGCCTGGCCGTTCCCTGACATTTGAGCGATGTGCGGGGCAAGGGGAACTCGTATGTATAGGAGATGAGGACTCAGTAAGAGGAGGTAAAGGTCAATTTGTACACTTATTCCACACATTCCTCCAGCTTCCTGAAGCCTTGCAAGCAGCCAGGCTCAGAGGCAGGTGACTCCATAGCACTCAGAGCCAAGAAAGATGAGACTCTAGGTAACCACCACCAGTTTACTGAAGGGGACAGGAAATGTGAGAAAGAACAGATCTTCATAGGCAGCCTGGTACAGTGGAGGTTATTGGCCTACAAATTAAAGCCCCACATTCAAGTACTTGCTGTTCAGCCTTGGCCTCAATTTCCCCTTCTACAGAATATGGATAAATAGTCTACATTCTACTACTCTATTTCTTTTTCCTTTTTTTTTTTTTTGGTTCAGGGGTTGAGCTCAGGGCCTTCATGCTTAGTTACATCCCAACACTTTTTAAAAATTTGGGACAAGGTCTCACTAAGTTGCTAAATTACCCAGGCTGGGCTGGAACTTGTGATTCTCCTGTCTCAGCCTCCCAAAGTAGCTAGCTACTTCTTACTGCTATTCTGAGTGTCAGAACAGCAAGTGGAAACTGAGGTGCAACCAAGTCCACACACTGAGTAAGAGGAGGAGCTGGGATTCAAGCCCAAGGAATCTAGCTTCAGAGCCCACATTCTGACCACTATGTCATCTGCCTCTGCTCAGTCAACCAAGTAGCTGTCCTACATCTGCTTGCTTGCCGCTCTGTGACGTGGAGCTCACAACCTGCAGAGGCAGCCAGACCCAGGTTGCACCGCTCTGCCTGTTGGAAAGGGCTTCCTTATGTTTCATGCAGATCTGCCTCTGTACCCATCCATCCACTCATCCGTCTACCCATCCATCCAGTGGTCAGTGCTGTGCTGGATGTTTCAGGAGATATAAAGAAAAATCATCCATGAACCTGCCTGAAAGGTCCCTATAACCAATGTTGCATTACTGACCCTCACTTTGTGCAGTAACTTTCTGCCTCCTGCCCTCTCCCCCTTGTACTGGGGAGTGAACCAAGAGGCTTTGCACTGAGCCACTCCCCAGCTCTTTGTATATTTTTAATTTTCATTTTGAGACAGAATCTTGCTAAGTTACTAAGTTGCCCAGCTGGCCTCAAACTTGTGATCTTCGTGCCTCAGGCTCCCAGAGTGCTGAAGTTGTGAGTGTGTGCCATCATACTTGGCTATATTATCTCATTTAATTGCAGTAAGTCTATAGAAGAGGTACAGAGAGGATAAGTGACTGACCTAGGAGTATATGGCTAAGAAACCACAAAGCTAATATTTGAATTCAGGTCTGCCTGGCTCCAGAACCTGTGAAGGAAATCGTTGTCCTCACCTGTTACTCCAGAGCAGGGATAATTGTATGCAGGTGCACCTGCGACAAAGCATGCAAATTGCCATTGAGAGGGACAAGCAAAGTGCTATCAAAGTTCAGGGGCGAGAGTAGAGGGAAGAAGGCAGGAGGAGACACTTGAGCAGGTGGGAGGGACTAGGGTTTGGACTTCAGTGCGGTTGGGGCTCTCTAGGATGAGGGAGCTGCAGAGAACAGGCAGAGAAGGGAGCAGCAGGGGTCGTCACATCTGACCCAAACTGGAGAGCTGGGGCAGGGTGGGGCTGTGGCCACCTGTGCTTTCAGAACACACAGAAGGTGCCTCTCCCTTTCCTACTGTTCTGTTCAAAGGTGTGGAGGGTTTGATGGTCTCCAGCCAAACACAGGTGCCCAGTTGCTTCCTTTCTCCTGAAATGTGAGGACAGCAGGTACCATTGGCATGGTGGACAAGGGAGTGGGCACCAACAGGTGCTCCCTTCCCCTGAGCTGGTGGGGAGTGGGGAAAAAGTGCTCCCTTTGGTCTTTTGGCCAGGGGCCTGCTTGCCTTCCAGACACAGAGAACTCCAGGAGTCAGGATGGCTTTCAGCAGCCTCGGTGGCAAGAAGGCTCCTCAGCCCTTTGCTGGGGATCAGGCCGAAGTCCAAGCCTCTGGCCAGTGGAGGCAGCCCCACCCCAGCCAATCCCATGGGCTCTATCTCAGAGGTGTTTTGAGCTTTCCCCCAACAACTCAGATGGAAGATTGGGGGAAGAGTATGTTGTTGGCCCTGGGAGCCTGCTTGATTTCAAAGGAGGGAAAGATGACAGCTGTATTTATTGAGCTGGACTCACAACAGGCCCAGGGCTTCATCATTCCATTTTTCAGATGAGGCAGCTGAGGTTCAGAGGAGGAAAATGATACGATTGCAGTTATCACATGGAAGGCAGCTGTGTCATTGTCTTTTCAAGGAGAGATCGACGTACAGAAGATTTGGCAAGGACAACTGCCCTTCCCTCCCTGCCCTTGCCCGTTCATCCCTCTCCTAATTCTGGCCACTGTGACTGCTCCTAGCCTCTCCTCCATGTAGTAACAGATCATTCCTCCAGCTTACTGCCTGCCTGAGAACCAGAGGGGCTGTCTCTGGGGGCCCAGATGTCCAACATTCCTTCTGGGACTCCTTGTCTCTCCTTGGATTTTCTCACACAGGGAAAAGAGGCAGAGAAGGGCCAGGGGAATTATTCCTTTGGGGTTCTTGAACCCCATAACCCTTCATAATCTATCTGACACCAGGCCTAGAGCCCAAGTCCTTTGTATTTTTCCTATGAAAGATCTTCATTTCATCATCTCTCACTGATTATCCTATAATCTTGAAAGACAAAGCAGGGAGGGAATAATTATCCTATTTTATGGGTGGGTGAACTGAGGCTCGGTAAAGGTAAATGACCTCTCCAAGGTCATCCAGCAAAAAATGACAGCACAGTGCCAACAACCACTGGACTGGCTTCTCTGTCCCCCCTCACCTCCACGACTCCCGCTCTGGTCCATCCCAGTGTGTGGGAGTCATGTCCCCAGAGCTTCCTAGGCTTCCGAAGGCCCACAGAATATAACCTCACTCACCACTTCTGTATTTGAGGGGTTCCCAAATCCAGCTCCAATCTATTCCTATTATTGCCAGTCTCGCTTATGTAACAGGCTGGGCTTTTTCTTCTTACAAGGTGGACGAAATTGGGGGATACCTCTGTGGAATACCAGTGGTATGGATTTCAGCCTGCTGCCCAGGGAGTGGATGGAGAAACTGAGGCTAGGGTCCGCACAATGGCTGCATTCAGCAAAGATGGAGAGGCAAGTCTAGGAAAAGACTGGGGCTAAATTGATGAGGTGGTCCCTTTTCCAGGAGAACCTTTAACTTTGTTTCACTAAGTAGAACACAATGTATACTTAGTGTTTACATTGTGTTCTACTTTGGTCCTAGAGAGATTCTTCTAAGGAGTATGCTGGGCTCTCCCAGCAAAGCAACACCTGGACCAAAACAGAACCGAAGACCTGGGTTCCTAAGAGCACTGGGGGCTCATGCTAAGGATAGCTGAGATCTTGGGATCACTGGTGGGATCCTGGGATCAGTCTATAAATGTACTAAAACTATTGAATTATATACTTTAAAGCAGTAAATTTTATGGCATGTAATGATATCTCATTAAAAAAAAAGAGAGTAACCAGTATAATGTTAGAGTATGCCTGGTACATGGTAGGTCCTTAACATACATTGTTGAATAAATGCATTAATGAAGGTAGCATCTTATAAAGCACATCTGTTTGAGCCTTTCAGTATCCTTAAGGAGGAAGCAGGACAAGAATAATGGCCCCCATTTAACGGATAAAGAAGTGAGTCCAGAAAAATTAAGTGACTCATCCAGGGCAATTGAATTAGAGCTTTATAGAGTCAGGATGGGTTTTGATTTCCTCTTATCCGACTCTGGGTTCATTAAGCCAACCCTGATGGAGTACATTACATATTCTATAGTTCTGCTGTATCTGGAGATACTGAGGTACTATCAGCATGACCAGCCTATCTCTGTTCTCCAGTGGTCTAGAGACTCAGATGAAGAATCAAGCATGAACAAGATAGTGTTTTTGGTGTTGGGGAAGTGCCCAAAGGGGTCCTGAGCAGACCTGGGGGGTGACTACCTGGGAGATGACAGCTAACAGTGTGGAAGGATATGAAACTGGCCACAAGAATGGACAAAGTGAGTGGGTTGGCTTTGAGTCAGAGAACGTGAAAACCTGGAGTCCTGCCAACAGGTGGACCTCCACCTGTAGTCCTACCTACTCGGGAGGCTGAGGCAGGATGATCCCTTGAGCCCAGGAGTTTGAGACAGCCTGAACAATATAGTGACAGTGGTGAATTTTAAGCAGGGGAAGAACAATAGTAGATCATTCACGTATAGCCCTTGATCCAGGGCAAGCCCATCTCAGTCCATCCTCCAGGATCATTATCCCTGCCTGCCTTCCCCCTCGCACCCTCAGCACTGAGCACAGGTGGGCCTGGTGGAGCTGAAATGCCACCGAGGTGTCCTGCTTCCCAGACCAAATTCATCCCCATGTCCCCACCCCAGTGGCCCTTGTCAGTCTGCTGTTCTTGACATTGCTGCCCTGGCCTTGGACTGATCATAGGGTGAAAGCCACTGGTAACATTATTAAGGGCTAATCATAAAAACCAATGGCCATTTATTAAGCTCCTACTCTATGCCAGGCATGGTTGTAAGTGATTTATGTCTGTCTCTCTTAATTTTATTTAATCCTCATCCTGAGAGACAGGTAATAGTATTATCCCAAGTGGGCAGATTGGAAACCGGGACACAAAAAAAGGATCTCATAATTTGATGGAGCTGGATTCAAAGCTAGAGGCTGTGCTAAGAATTTAACCACTGGGCTGTAGAGTACAAAGGAAGAAAGATCAGACAGTTTAGCTGGGCACCAGAAATTTCCCTGATCAGCCAGTGGGGAGTTCTACGGACTAAAATATTACCAAGTGGAAAATACTCCAACCTCCTCCAGATAAGAGAAGAGAGGCGGGCTGGTCTGTGGTGTCAGAGAAGGCTTCTTTGAGGAGGCAGGTTGCAGGTAGATCTGGCTTTGATTCTGCAGGCAGGGTCCAATGTAGGTGCTGTGGATGCAGAGGGTCAAGGTCCCTGCTCTGCCACTCGCAAACTTGTGCCTGACCTTGAACCAGTCCTTTTCCTCTCTCAGCCTCCAGTCTCATTGGTTAACAGATATATCTATCATTGTACATTGTGACAATGTATCAGATACATTGTTAACATTGTATCTGTTAAGGAATACAGTCTCCAGGCAGACAGTCCAATGGTTGTCCCTATCTTGCAGGCTCCATGGGGCGTTAGACCAGGGTGCCTTAGGACTGGGATGTAGAAAAAACTTCTGGCAAAGTGTAAAGGGACTCGTTTGGGAAGAAGGGACTAAAGCTCACGTGGTGTTACCCAGGAAGTTAAAGGGTTGGCAACTCTTTTATCATCAGGTCTCCCTGGAGTTGGAGATGACAGGGAGTGAGGGCACCAAGAGTCCCTTGCTGGACTCTGTTTTGGTCTGAGGAAGTGGTGTTGGCCTCCAGAACTTGTTATTGCCCGAGGCTAGTTGTCTCATTTGGTATGTGGGGAGAATAGGAAAGTAACTGGTTTCAGCTGGCAACTGTCATGGAGTGGGGGCAACATTATAAAGCCAGAGTAGTCAACACACCTTCTTCATAGTATGTTCAGGAACCAGGTGTGAAGAAGGTTTTAGGGAGGGTCTGAATGGATGACCTGGGCAGGTACTTCCCTTTTCCTGTACCTCAGTTTCCCCCTCTGAATCCACTTTCCACAGTCTTTTGTGTTTCCGATTCTTTTTTTTTTTTTTTTAAGATAATCTCACTGTGTAGTTCAGTCTGGCCTTGAACTCTCTACGTAGACCAGGTGGTGGTCCTCCTGCCTCGGCCTCCTGAGTGCTGGGATTATAGGTGTGTGCCACCATGCCTGGTTTGTATTCCTGATTTTTTTTTTTTAATCATCAGTGAATTGAGAAATATGGTTGTGAGATTTCCTGGGGGCTCAATTTTTTTCTTTGTCAGATAGGAACAACAATACCAGCTATTCCTGTCAGTGAGGTGACCATGTCCACAGAACTACATCGGCCTTTGGCAAATGCAGGGGTCTCTTTAACAAGGTGACATGCTTTAGCCTTGGCAGTTGAATGCAGCTGAAAAGAGTTCAAGCTCCACACAGACTCTGTCCAATCTGTGTGTAGAGTCTCCTCCACCACTACTAAGTTTGAAAGAGTTGCTTCATTTCTCTGCCTCGGTTTTACCATCTGTAAAATGGAAACAATAATGGTCTGTACTTCAGATCTTATGGAACCCAGATGAGAGAATGTAGGCTACATATTTAACACTGTGCCTCGTACATAGTTAATGCTTAATAGTGCTCTGTTGTTGAAAGCATTACAATGATGATAATTGACATTTATTTGTTTTTATTTTGAGACAGGTTCTTGCTATGTTGTCATTCTGGGCTTGAACTCAGTATGTAGTCCAGGCTGGCCTCAAACTCACAGTGCTTCTGCCTCAGCCTCAGGTGCTAGGATTACAGGTGCATGTCACCATGCCCAGTTGATAATTGATATTCAGATATTGTGATGCTGTAGGGGCCACTAGACTGCTGATGGCAGTGTCATTGTCATTAGTAATCTCTTATATCTGTTTAGTGCTTTGCAGTTTATGGTGCACATTCCCACCCATCACTGCTGCGTAGGCATTTCAGTGCGCTCCTCGGGAGAGGCAGGAGAGGCAGGAGAGGTGACACCATCTCCACTTTACAAATGTGATTTTGAATTTTAAGAGACGCCAAGTGGCTTTGTCCTGATTTCAATTCAGGTCTTTCTGTTTTGGGAGCTTAACTCCTGGCCCAAGGTGCTGTGGGGATCTGCCTCTGGGTCTGGCAGCCCTGACAGGGAAGTGAGGGATGGTTGTTACTCATGCTGATTTTTCACCCATACACTTTGGAGGGTGAGCAAGCACAGAGTGACAGGTCTGGTGGCCTTGCCAAGTCACAGAAACACATGCAGGTACATGTGGTGATATTGAGGACAACCTGACTCTCACCTTTGGGCCCAGGATTTTGGAGGTTCTGGGCCAACACTGTCCCTGCTTGTTCGATACCTCAGATAGGCCAGATTCAAATTTTCTTTTTCTTGTCTGTTTCCCACTTTCCCATTTTTCACTCTGGTCCTCGGGCCTAAAAAAGGATTTTGCCCCCAGTTGCTACTTCACTGAGTTTCTGCCATACTCCAGGTGCTGTCCCATCAGAGGGGTCCAGAGGTGAGCACTGCAGATAAACATGTGCTATGAATGTTTGTGCCCCCAAATTCATGTGTTGAAGCCCAAACCCCTTGGCAGTGGGCCTTTAGAAGGAGAGTCACGAAGACACCTCCTTCAAGTGGCACAGGTGCCTATGTGAAAGAGATCTCAAAGAGCCAGCCTGTGTCTTCCATTGTGTGAGGACTCGCTGGAAGGTGCCATCTGTGAACTAGAAAGCTGGCCCTCAGTAGGCACCAAATCTGCTGGCCTTTTTATCCTGGACTTTTCAGCCTCCGAAGTGTGAGAAACAAATTTCTGTTGTTTATAAGCCACACCATTTATGGTGTTTTGGTTAGAGCAGCCCTGACCGACTAAGCCAACATCTGTTTAGTATTGAGTAGAAGAACTTTATATTATTATCTGGCAGTTCCCAAGGGGTAGTGAGGAAGGTGCCTCTTGGTTCCATGGTGGGATTCATGATTTTGAATTTGGGGACATGCCTCTCTTTTGGCAGTGGCATGTCCCAAGTGCCCTGGGTTGGGGTCAGGCTTGGACTGTGGTCCCACCTCTGCCATGGCCTTGCTGTGTGACCTTAGGCTGGTCCTTGTGTCTCTCTGAGGGGCATCCACTGAAGGAGGAGACTGATTAAGATATGAGACAGTCCCTGACATTTGTGAGGCACTTGTCTGACCCATGTGTCAAGTGCTTACTGGAACGTAGGTTGACACCAAGGTTTCTGTCTGCCTAGCAGTTGTCTGCAGGGTCTTACAGGTCCTTAGGGTGATTTCTGAGTTAGGGCCTGAGCACCAGGAAGAAACTGGATGGGCTTCTCAGCTCCCCCACACTCTGGGTTCTTCAGCTGGCGCTAGGGTGGAGGGAACACGTTTTAATAAGGCACCCCCTATCCAGGCCTGTCCAGCTGAGCCCCCACACTGGCGGGTATGACTTCTTATGATTTCTTTTGGGCAAGAGGTGGGAAAGTTTGAGGGGGGTAAGAGCAGACCTTCAGGGTCCCCCAAAACTATAACAGTGATCTGGCATCACCATAGGAGGTGGCAGAAGAAATCCAAGAAGAGCAAGTTCCCCCAAATCTATGCTGCATATCGAAGGGTGCCACTGAGTCACACTGGGAACCCAGGTCTCCTGAGCCCTCCCTCCAAGTGTGTCATGTGCTCAGCTCTTTCCTGGGCCAGCTCGCTGAGATGGGCCCAGGTGCAGCAGGAGGGTACCTGGCTGGGTGGAGGGTGGCTGAGAGGTCATTTTGCCACTCTTTCCTGCTTCTTGTCTTACTGCTCAGATAAATTCCCTGGTCTCTCACCCAAGCAGCACAGACAGCTGACGTCCGTGTCCAGAGCAGGAAGGGGAGTGGAGGGCTGGCCTCTGTGGCCAGCAGGGACAGAGACCTGCTGAGTCCTGCTGTGCTCTATTCCTGTGAATTCCAGCGGTTTAGCCATGAGCACCCCACCTGTCCTCAGACAGCGCCCATTGGCCTGGGCCGGCAGGCCAGCCAGTTGCCTCTTTGTGCCCTCCATGTTCCTGGTTCTTAGTGTCTGCTGCCTTACCTCCCCGTGTCCCTGCAGCCCTGGGCTCTGCTGCCTGGCCCTGGCACAGAGACTGGTTTGGCAGGTTTCTCCACACCCGCGAGCAATGTGAAGGCTGGGACCTGGGGCAGGGCTGGCCTGGGGAGGCAGTGCCACCCTGTCCTTGACCCCTGCTTCCCAATCCCAGCCTCAGCCCAGCTGTCTTTCTCACCTTTTCAAGGTGGGAGGCAGCCTGCAGAGCTGGGAAACAGAAGCATGCAAGACTCCTGCTCCTGGCTCTGCCACTTATTCAGCATGTGACAGTGGGCAAGTCCCTTTCCCTGCTTAGAATTTAGTTTCTTCATCTGTGCAATGAGACTTTGGGCTCAGTGATCCCCAAACAGCCACATTCTATGACTCTAATTAGAACTCTGCCATTTTCTCTCCATCCCTGCACAAATCATGGAACACTGGAGGACTCAGATTCCAGATGGGAGAAAAGAAAGCACAATCCTCACTAATTTCCTGGGGATGTTGCTAAGATCAGCTGACATCTTAGTGAGTATCCAGTCTTTTGGGGAAATGTCTCCTTCCTATAGCTCTACTCTTATCTGACCCAAGTAGGAGAGGGTATCTCTAGATGGGGGCTTTCTCAGGCTCCCTGCTCTGCCCTAAGCTCATAATATACAGGCAGCTGAGCTTTCTGAGCACCTCTATGATGGACAAGGTAGAAGCAGAGAATGTGAATCCAGAGGAAGGCCCCAGAGTTTGCAGCCTCCTTCTGATCCTGATCTTCAGGTCAGCCCAGGGTCTGGTTCAGGGGAGGGCAGGGAAGTTCTGCCCCTGCTGCAGCCCTACTGTGTGCCAGCAGGCAAAACTTGCATCCTCTTGCTGGACCACAGTTTCCCTGCCTAATAAGAAAAGTAGGGCTGGGGATTTAGCTTAGTGGTTAGAGTGTTTGCCTCGCAAGCATGAGGCCCTGAGTTCAATTCCCGGTACCAAAAAAAAAAAAAAAAAAACACAACCTAATAAGAAAAGTATACATATTACATGTCATTGGAAATAAGTTCTGATAATGTGGAGACCGTAAGAAGGAGTAGGAGTTAAAGAGGGTATTCATTTCCTAAGATGAGGAGTGGGGTTGTGAGAGAGGGAAACAAATTAACGTTTATTAAGCACCCTCTGTGTGGTGCCACTACATCAGTTACTTTGCACACATCACATACATGAGCTATAGTCTTAAGTCTCCTTTCCAAGTGGCAGCCAGAAGGATCCTCGTAAAACACACACCTGACCATGTCATCTGGTGTCTTTCTTTTGTTCTTAAAATAAAATCTGGGCTCTACAGGGCCCAGAGCAAACTGGTTCCTATCTTCTCCATTACATCTACATACCTCCCCACTTGTCATTTAATTCAGTCATATGAGTTTTCCTCTGTTTATTTAACAAATTCTTATTCCACCTTGCTTGCTTTACATATGCTGTTCCCTCGGCTTAGAATTTTCTCTGGCTTTTTGCAGCCTTATCACCTTCTTACCCTTTACATTTCAGTTTATAATTAGATTCTCTCATCCCACCCAACTGCTTTCTGCCTCCAACTCTTGATTCCTTCCTAATGCTTTTAGCATGCATAGCTATTTTGTCTTTTTTTTAAAGTCACAATCATTCTCAGCTCTGTGTTGCATGGTACATAGTAGGTATTCAATAAATATTTGCTGGGGGCTGGGGATTTATCTCAGTGGTTAGAGTGCTTGCCTAGCAAGCACAAGGCTCTGAGTTCAATCCCTGGCACCAAAATAAATAAATAAATAAATATTTGCTAGGTGAATGAGTTGTAAGGAAATGAAAGAGTGTTGGTTGAGGGACTGGCTCGGGATATGGCTCTTAGTAGGTGCTCAGTAAATGGTAGCTTTTCATGGGGAGTAAATCAGGCAGGGGATGAATGCCCACTTATTCATTTGTAGCCAGAGCACTCACACATGGGAGATGGAGGATGCAGTGGGCAGTTAAGGCTGCAAAGGTGAGCTGGTGCTGGATCTTAATGCTTAGGCAAAGTTGAGACTTTTAAAAGACAATGCCTAGAAATCACTGCTGGGCCATTAAGGCTATAAAGGTTTTCTATGCTTTGTGTACTCAGAGGGGTCATGTTGTACTGTGGTGAGGTGAGGGATGGGGGAGAAAACCCAGAGGAGAGGAGCAGGCTGGGCACTGTCTGAAGATGCTCTCTGGGACAGCTACTGTCTCAGAAAGAGAGGGCTCAGTTTTGGTGGCATGCTGCATTTTCCAATTTGGTATGGCTCCTGCAATGTTCCTGGGGCAAGTGGGGAGCAGAGGATGGGGTGACCTGAGTCTGCTGCTTGGATTTATGTTCACCCTCCCCCATCAACCATGTGGTGCTGCCAGGTTCATTCACATCTCTGATTCTTTTTCTTTATCTGTAAACATGCTGCTATTAGTGCCTGCTGCACAGGGTCTTGGTGAGGGACTGTAGGTCTCTGGATGGGGTGGCTGATGGGATTATAGAGCTGAGAGCCTGGACAAACCTTGTGCATTTTGGTGTAAGAGTTAGACTCTTCTAGAAATTGAGAAGCTTCCTAAGAAATCTCTCTTTTTGTTCTGACTCTTGGTGTGGAAAATCCTTCCAAAATCTCTGAGCGATTGACTCCTTCACTAGGGCTGAGAGGCCCTCCGTATGGACACTGTGCTTACCTTCTCAGGACTAGGCCAGGGGAAGAGTGGCAGCTTGGCTGGTAGGAGGCAAAACTGGGGATTTTATTAGAAAACTTTACAAAGAGGCAGGTCCAGTTAGTGGAATGCTCTGTGTATTCCAAGGCTCTGGATGGGAGTAGGCTACTTTTCTAAAGTGGTATAAGGTAAGCTCCTGCCTGCTCCTTCTCCCTGTTACCTTTATGATAAGGGTGGATTGGGAAACCTAGCTGGTGGATGATCCAGTCCATTTCCCCTTACTGATAGGGAAAATGAGGCTGCAAGAGAAAGGGGATGGAGCTTGTGTAGGTCCAACTGTAAATGACTGCTCTGGGCCTGGGCCTGGGCCTGCTGCCTCACATCCAGCCACAGGCTCCCCTGGCACTTTGCAACTGGTACTGCCTCAGTAGAGGAGTCAGGGGTGATAAACTGATGAATGTCTGTGCCGGCCCCGGACCCACCCTGAGCCCTGGCCTGGTGACAGTAGGCCCCTGCAGACCGGAGAGGATTCACCTTTGTTCTGAGCCTCCGATTCCACCTAACCTCTGCCTCCTGATCAGTGATGGGCCTGTCTGACTGGAGGCTGGGGTCTAAAACCAAAAGGACTGGGTGGTTCCTCCTCCTTCTGAAGAAGGGAGTGGCAAGCCCAGTCTGGCTGGTGGATTCCAGCCTGCATCCCTACTCCAGCTGCTGGCAGTACTGAGAAGATGCCTTTGTCTGAGTTGCCAGGGGAACCAAAGTTTCTGCCTCCTTCTGGGGCCCTGATTGGCTCCTGGCAGAGATTAAGCTTTGGTGAATGGAAGGGCCTCCCTTCTGCCCACACTTTCTGTGGGGAGAGAGATCAGAGTGAGGCTGGCGTCCCTATGAAAGTACCATGTAAGCGTCTGTGCTCCAGAGACGATAGGTCCCCTTATTCATTCATTTATCCCAGGCAGCACCTCTCTAGGCCCTTCATTCTTCTGGGTCCAGGAAAGCTAACCTAAGAGTTGGGAGGGCCACATTCTCATCTTAACACAGTCATAGACTCAGTCTCAGCTTTAGCCAGGTCCCTTCTCCTCCCTGGGCCTCAGTTTTCTTTCCTGTAAAAATGAAATCATTGCACTAGAATCTCTGGTCCTTGTGGCTCTGGTCCCTGAACCAGCAGCCGATATCCTCTCCTCTTTGACCTTCCATAGCCCTCATCTGGTTCTTGCAGTGTCCTAACTACATTCTCTCTTGCCAGTTCCCTTGTAAGCTACAGGTCAAAATAGGGGGCTGCAAATAGCTTTTAGCATTGTTTCATCTTTTCATGAAGGAAAGGTGTGTTCTCTGAAGCCTCTGTCAGAAGCCTCAAATCCTGCAGCTCATTCTGTCCTTGTTCCTTCCTCCAGGATCCAGGTTCAGAGTAATAAAGCCAAGGAGAAATGAATGGTGGGCACCCCGCCTCTGCTGCAGGGCAGGGCTAGGCAGCATGCAGAGCAGAGCTTGCTGGGATGGGAGGGGGCAGTCAGGGGAGCCCTGGAGCTCAGCAGTTCTGGGTTCCAGGTTTACCTTCGCCCCATGTGGAATAGGTGACCTGGGCAGGCGGAGGGGGTTCCACATCTATAACACAGGAATAATAATGCCACCTCACAGGGTTATCACCAAGGTTGATAAGATTACATTTGCCATACAGGAGGCTCCAAGCCCTCTTCCCTGGTGTCTGTCCTATAAAAGGCAAGAAAATGGGGAAAGTCCACCTGGGGAGGGGTCCTCAGCTGCCACATGCCTGGCCTTAGATGCTGCTCATTCTGAGTAAGGCCAAAAAGCAGGGAGAAAAAGTGTTGCCTTAGGCAGATGATGTCTGAGTGGAGGAGGTCTGTGTCAGAGCTAATGTCTGAGTAACACTTTTAAGATCCTCCAGGGACTTCTGATGAAGATTTTTCAGATGCAATGAAAATGGAGCAAAGTAATGACACTGAGCCCACTGCCAGGAAAGGGGGCAGCCTAATTGGTGCTGGCCTTGACTTGGCCCAGTCAAGCTCATTACCACAGGCTGACCTGGAGAGTGACCTGTACATTTGGGCTGTATGCAGTGTCAGTTTCCTTAGAATGGGCTGTAATGGGGGCCATCTGGGTGTGACTCAGTCCTGTTTCTTGTTGACTCACCAGATTGAGGATCAGAAGTGGCTTCTCCGGTCACTGGCCTCCAGAGTCTGGTACAGCATTTAGCTCTGTGATCCATCCCCCATCTGCCTTTCTGCTCTGCAAGCAGCCTGGAGTCAGTCATTGTCCACTGTGGCTGTGGTGGGAGGCAAAGATGGGACACTCAAGTCAGATAGGTCTTGCTGGGTGACCTTATCTCTTGTGCTTGGGTTTGCCTGGCGTCCATAATGATGTGGGTGGTGATGGGGAGAAAGGGGAGTTTTCAAGACAAGAAAGAAGGCTGGCATGTAGTGGAGGGTGAATATATGTCAATGGAGAGGTGACATTTGTGTGGCTTATGTTAAAGAGGCCCAGAATCTAAGGGATGTATCTCAGTGAGGCTAAGGGGTAGACCAAGAAGTGACTAAATGTGTGTGTGTGTGTGTGTGTGTGTGTGTGTGTGTGTGTGTGTGTGTGTGTGTGTGTGTTGGGGTAGTATGCGGGTCCTCATGGAAACACAAGTGATATGACCAGGGGAGAGAATCCCATCCTGAAGACACTAGCAAATGCCATCTGGGCCCTTCTCCATGAGCCCCCCGCTCTGTGTGCCTGGGCTGGGTGTGGATGGCTGGGTATAACAGTTATTTCTTGTCCTGTGTGATTGGACATTGTACATGCTGCTCCTGGGGACACCAGTCATGGTAGAAATGTCCTTTCAGACTCCTCATTCAAGAATGGGGTAGGGATGAATCATTAGCTCTTTCTTGGCACCCAGTTTACACTGTGAATGCTGCTGGGGCAGAGGGACAAGCATTGGGTCACCAGTGTCCCCTGGGTCACACTGACCTAAGATCACACTCCTCCTGAAGCCCTCTTTGCTTGGTCTCCAGAACGCTGCACCCTTCTTTCCTTCTTTCCCTGGCTTCTTCTTGTACTCCCTGGTCCCCCCTTCCTTGCCTATTTCTCCTTTCTCCTTGACTGCTCAGTCTGTGGGTCCTTCAGGGCTCCACTGCAGTTATTGTTTTTTAGTACTTTTTTTTTTAATTATGAGAGTAATAACATAGTACAGAGGTTTTGGAGAACAGGGGAGGAAAAAAACTGCACCTAAGTATCATGAAGAGTTTGGCATGTTTTCTTTGCACTGTTTTCCTTTGCTCTTTCCTCACATAGCCATAAGCCTTCCTCACATGTCCTCCCATCTGTCCTGTGTTTTCCATCATACTGGAAGCCTCCTTCTGTATGGATGTAGGATATTCTGCTAACTACATGATCCAAGTATCCCCTTTCCTGTCATGGACTTCCAGTTCTGCGATTATAAGACTACTACTATGAATGTTACACAAATTGCTCCTTCTGTCTTCACGTGAAGTCTATTAGGACAAAGGCTGTGATGTCAGACAGGGACTCGGGAAACTCACCAAGCTGCTGGGTACTTCAAACCCCCTGCATCTGGGGAAATAGGGAGGAACTGGTTCTGATTTCTCTCAAGTCTGAAGAGACCCTATTCCTTGTGAGCAGGGGCTGCTCCCTGCTATCCTGTCTGATCCCTCACTGACACTAAGGGGGAAGCAGAGAAGGGCTGTGGAGTCAGGCTACCTAGGTTCAAGCCAGGCCAGCTGAAGCTGGGCATCATGACAGTGAGTCACTCACAGGGGTCTTCTGAGGCTTTCTAGCCATTTAAGCCTCGCCTGGCACCTTGACCCACACACTGGATACATGGTGAAGCCCAGAGAGAGGAAGGAGCTGATCTGTGACTACCCCGTGACTCAGGGACACAGCTGAGGCCAGAATCAGGCTTCCTGCCCTCTGAGTGGTCCTGTTCCCCAAGGCCAAGCTCCCCGGTATGGTTTACTGGTTAGGCATCCCTAAGTTGGAGAAGATGTTGGAGAGGTTGAGTCCATGAAGTAGAGCTGAAGGGTGGGTCTGTCCCTTTCCTTCCAGAGCCATCACCTTTTCCTGCACACTTCCTGCCTGTGATATGTCTCTGGGGTAGGAGCTTGGGCCCCAGTCTAGACCTCTTCCCTGGAAGTATATTCAGGGGATGTCTGGCCCCGGGAGTCTCCCCAGCTGGCCTTTGAGGAGGGAGTTTCATCAAGAGCTTCAATCTGGAGGGAAAGGTAGGCTCCAAGGATCCCTCCTTAGGTGGCTGTGTTAGTTTCCTAGTGCTGCACTAGCCAATTACTACACACTTAGTGGCTTAAACAACACAACACACTTTTATTATTTTAGCACTCTGAAATTTCAGAAACCTGAAAATCTTAGCCTTACGGAGTGGAGATCAAGGTGTTGGCAGGATTGCTAGGGGAGAATCTGTACCTTCTTCTTTTTAGGGTCTCTCAATGTCCCCATCTTAGTCCATGGCCTTCCTCTAGCAATGACCTCCCTGCAGCCTCTGCCTCCATTACTGCAGCACTCTGTCACTCCTCTGCCTCCCTCTCTCACAGTAAGGAGCCTGTGATCACATTGGGCTCACTTTAGTAACCCGGGACTATCTCTCCATCTCCACATCCTCCACCTAAGACACATGTGAAAAGTGTTCACAGTTTCCGGGGTAAGAACTGGGCATCTTTGGGAGACCATTATTCTGCCTGCCACAGCAGCCCACATGAGAGATCTCTGGACTATGGCCCTGAGCCCTACTGGAACTGTACCGCCAAGCTCAAAATGGAGAGTGGGCTGAGGAGCCCGGGCCTAATGTGCTGTAGTCAGGGAGGTTGTTCCACTAGAGACTGTTCCTCTAGATTCTCCACGGCAAAGGCCCGTCAGAGCGGGCAGTGTGCCTGTGACAGTGTGACCGAGGTGCTCAGTGGGCACACATTTCAGTGTTGGACTGACAGGGGTGAGGACCACTGTGAGGCTGTGTCGTAGGAAACCAAGTGCCCTCTCGCCACAGAGCCTACATTGCTCCGTGCGTGTGTTTTTGTCCGTGTGCACTCATCTGCAACTCTCCGTGAATACTCTTGGGAGGGCCAAGGAGCCACTCTGTAAAAAGGTCCTTTCTGCTCTTGTTCTAAGGAAAATAATTACACAAGTGACTAATTTTATCCCTAATCCCATAATTACTTTATTATGTAGCTGGTGAGAGGGCCCTGAGCTGTGCCTACGGCGCCACTCTGGCTGCTGGCCCACTTGGCCTGGTCCCACAGCACAAAGCCCCGCCCGGCTTCTGGTCTGGGCTACTGAGAGGGCATGATTGTTTCACTTCCTTTCTGGTTGGGCATTTGGGTCTCTGGGGCCTGAAAAGCCGCCTTCCCTTCCCCCTAAATATATGCAAATACATGGCTACCTGGAGAGCAAGTTTTGGTCATGGGATTAAGTCAGTAGATCTGGGTTCTAGTTCAACTCTCACTGACATGCCCTACAACCTCAAGCAAGTCATTTTCCTTTGGGTCTCAATTTTGTTGTCTATAAATGAGGCCCTTGTCAGCTCCAGTGCTCCATGAGTCCATGAGGGGAATGAAGAAAGTTAGAGCTGTGGGACTGAAGCTCCTTTTTGTTACCTGCTAAAGACCTATGTAGTGAATGGTAGAGTGCTAGCCTGGCATGCATGAGGTCCTGGGTTAGATCAAACATGCCTTAATCATAGCGTTAAAGATAATAGTCATCACTTATCGATTGCTCATTCCATGGCAAACAGCAAGCTACTCTAGTTTTCTCATCCTATACGCAATCACTAGGTGAGGTCGGCTTCACAGAAGAGGAACACGAAGCAGTAATTCATAAATGACTTGCCCACCATGAAGTGGCAGAGCTAGGACTGTAACCTAAGCTCTTAGCCTCTGCCCCCATTGTCTTCTAATAGATAAATAAAAGAAGAGCCACTCAGCTAAGAAGTGGTGGGGCTGGGATTTGAGCCCAGGTCTGTCTGTCCTTAAAGTTCTTTCTTCTCCTTTTCCTCCTCTCTTCTCCTACTTCTTCCTCCTCCTCCTTCTCCTCCCAGGCTAGGCTTGAACTCCTGATTCTCCTGCCTCAGCCTTCCCAGTGCAAGTGCTGAGACAACAGGTGTGTACTAACAGGCCTAGATTCAGTTTTTGCCCTTTTCATAAGGCCATCTCCCAAAATTCAGTTTACAGAAGTGGCTAAACTCTTGAATTTGAATATGTAAATTTAAACATAGCAACAATAATGAAAAAGGGTGGCAGAAATAAATTGGATCTAAGATTGTGTGAAGTATGTGTTTCCCTCCCACCTTTTATATTATTATTATTATTGTTGTTGTTGTTGTTGTTATCATCAGTGGTGCCGGGGATTGAACCCAGGACCTCACACAGGATAGGCAAGTGCTCTACCACTGAGCTACAGTCCTAACCCTTTTTAAGTTCTATTTTGAGATAGAGTCTTACTAACTTGCTCAGGCTGGCCTCCAGCTTGCAGTTCTCCTGCCTTGGCCTTCTGTAGCTGGGATCACAGGCATGCACCACCACACCAGTTGTGTCTCCCCTGTGAATGGCTCCACCTCCTTATTACTGTGATGTCACTTTTTAAGTTCCTCCTATTTCTCTGATTTCACCTCTTAGTCTTTCTTTCACTTGTTCATTTTTCTGTCTAACACTTTATATTGTGGTAAAATACACATATCCTAAAATTATCATTTTAATTGTATGGTTCAGTAATGTTATGTGTTCTTACTGTGCCGCTATCAGTACTACCCATCTCTAGAACTTTTTTATTTTGAAAAACTGAAAATCTATATCCACTAAACAGTAGCTCTCCATTTCCCTCCTCCCCTAGCCAGCAGAAATCATCATTCTATTTTTTAGCCCTATAAATTTGGCTAGGTGCCTCATATCAGTGGAATCATACAGTATTTGTCTTTTGTGAATGGCTTATTTCACTTAGTATGAAGTTTTCAAGATCCACGTTGTAGCTTATGTCTGAATTTTATTCCTTTCTAAAGCTGAGTAATATTCCATTGTACACATTACCACATTTTGTTATTGATGAGCACTTTGCTTCCATCTCTTGGCTATCGTGAGTAATGCTTCTATGTCTTTGGATGTATAAACATCTTTTGGACACTCTGCTTTCAGTTCTTTTGACTATATACCCAGCAGTGGAATTGCTGGGTTTTATGGGTAGCATCTTTTTTTTTTTTTTAAACCCACTATTTATAGTGTGATTATCATGTGCCAGAAACGAGGTTAAAAGCACTTGACATTCGTTGCCTAATTCTATCCCTATATCCACTGTATATGGTAAGTAGAATTAGCTGCAATTTGCAGCTGAGGAAATAAAGACACACAGAGCTTTGGCCGTTTGCTCCAGGTCACAACTCGGAAGCCTTGAAGCTGACTGGAGTTCTGACCTGCTGCCAAAGTCCGCTTTCAACTGCCGTAATGTGCTGCCTCCCAGCGGCTCGGTCTCCACATGTCCTCTGCTGATGTTTCTCACTCGAGCTCGCTTTCCACTGTCTCCCGCCTTGTGTGTGTTCACGCTCTCTGGAAACTTGGAGCAACTTGCAGAAAGGCCCTTTGACTGCCAGGAAGTTTTTGTGAGGTGGGAACCTACAGAGGGAGACCTGTAATTTGCTTTCTAATCATAGTCCTCTGGATTTATAGCCGCCTGTCTCCCTGTACCTGGTGGGATCTCATTTCGCCTCCTGCGGTGACTGGCTTGTTGAGAGCCAGCCACAGAGGGGACCTCCTGGGGGCAGGGATGCTGTTCTGTGTGGGAAGGGAGAGGGCCCAGCCACCAAGCTGGAGAGGAGTTCCCTGGCTTGCTGAGTTCCTACCAAGAACACGGAGAATTTTTTTTTTTTTCACGGAGAATTTTCCCTGGAAAATTCTATAGAAAGATGGAGAAAGAGGTTACTAAGTGGGTTCCAAAATACTTGCCTTTTCCTGACCTTCAAAAGCTGTCAGAACAAAATATTCCCAAATTTAGGTGATTCTAACCTAGGATTTTGTTAGTTCAAGCCAGACTTAAAGTTTGCATGCTCATCAGTCATCTTTCGGTCATCTTTTTTTCTTTAACTTTTTATTATGGAGAATTCAAGTATGTAGAGAAGTAGAGAGAATAGTATAATGAATTCCATGAACCCATTGCTCAGTTTTAACAATCATTAATATATAGTCTGGGCCTATCTATCCAACAATGTGGAAGATTAAGTTTTCTTCATTAACAACCCTATCTAAGTGCACCACATGTATAGTTGCTCAGTAAGTAAGTATATGTTGGCTAATCATGCATGACTTCCCCTTGCTGGGTCTGTTTCCCCATCTGTGCAGTAAGGGAGTAGAAATAGATGATTTCAAGAAATGCAGTAGTGGGGCTGGGGATTTAGCTCAGCGGTTAAAGTGCTTGCCTTGCAACCACAAGGACCCGAGTTCGAGCCCCAGCACCAAAAAAAAAAAAAAAAAAAAAAAAAGAAATGCAGTAGTCAGAGCATACATGTTGGTGTCAGACACGCTTGTTCAAATCCTTGTGCTGCCTTGTTCCTTGTGCAGACAAGTTAGGTCTCAGTTTTATCATCTGTAAAATGGGGGTGCTAGTGCCTACTTCTCAGGGGGTGGAAGTGAACATTAAATAAAGATTGAATACTTTCTTTGGTAATACTTGTAGCATTGTTATTTTGAATATTAAATATTCTGAAGGGAAGAAACTATATATGTCTTTTCTTTTTTGGGGGTGGCTGGTGCTGGGGATCAAACTCAGGGCTTTGCACTTGCTAGGCAAATGCTCTACCACTGAGCTAAATTCCCAACCCCAAAAACTGTATATTTCAGAAATACAAAAAGAAGTGGAAGTTACCTAGAATTTAAGCCCTAGG
Source organism: Hystrix cristata (assembly GCA_004026905.1). NCBI lineage: Eukaryota > Metazoa > Chordata > Mammalia > Rodentia > Hystricidae > Hystrix > Hystrix cristata. Next base: position 91,158 of record PVJO010001797.1, on the reverse strand, counting down.
ATTTGGCTCCCTTTTTTGTCCCAGGTGTCAGATAGTCAGAAGCTCAGGTGAGTACAGCTGAAGCTAGTGCCCCAAATGTGGAACTGGGAGCAGGTCCAGAGTGGGGTCCTGCAGGCTGATTCCATCTCCTCACCTTCCCTTGCCCCTGCCACATGTGGGTGCCATAACCCACTGCCTTGGTGAGACAGTCCCAAGCTGGAAGAGCCCCGATGTGCAAAGAGTGGCGCTGTAGGATGTCTCGTTGCTAGGAGACCTGCGGAGGAGGCAAGCACCTGTTGCCAGAGCTGGGAGGGAATGATAAGTTGGTGTGGAGATGCAGGGCACATTGGCCCCAGATGGGCTTTTGTGGAATTCTGGGCAAGGGATAGTGGTGCAGCAACTGAGAGATCAGCTGGGAAGAGAGGAAGGGAACAGAGAAGGGCAAAATATGGCTCCTTCTGCAGGCCATGGGCTCAGGATAACCTATTCATTTATTTGGTTTAATTCCTTACAGGTCAGTCAGACCTGCATTTGAGTCTTGACTCATAGTGTAACCTTTAGGAAGTGTTGTGCTGCTGTACTTGCTGGGCCTCAGTTTCCTCATCTGCACAATGGGTACAAGCCACTGTGTGGGAAGATTAAGTGAAGCATGTAGACAAAAGTGCTGTATAAAAAGGAAGACCAACTATAAATGTGAAGATTTACTACTGCTCTGATCTTTATTATAATAATTATTTTTTAATTTACCTTTTTTTGTGATGCTGGGTATCAAACTCAGAGTATTGCTCTTATTGTCAAATGACAGATTTGTACTTTCTCTGTGTGGGTTAGATTTATGAAGAGGGAGCCTGGGAGGGTATTCCACTGTGAGCCTTTGTCAGGGGATTGTGGGGACTGTTTGGATGGGCTCCCAATTAGTGAAACACCAGGGGATAACCAAGAAGGGCAGCAAATTTCAAAGCTAGAGAGGTAGCCCAGAGGGGGTCTGCAGTGGTTGAAAGGAGGGTCTCTAGTGAGATTCCGGAAAGGACTTTAATTGGTTCAGGCCAGAAGCTGCAAGTGCAATGAGAGGAAAGGGCTTTCTTGTTATTCTTATATGAATAATATATGTTCACACACATACACCAGAAAATAAGCAGTAACAACAAACCCCAAACAAGCACAAAAGAAATAATTCCATAATCATAAAACCCCCAATAATATTTTTAAAATATTTTCTTCCAGTTTATTTTTTCCTATGCATGTACACACACACACATATTTTATAGAAGTTGGGTTGCATGATTCCTGCTATTTAGTACCTGCTTTCTTTTTTCCTCTGTATTATGTTTTGAACATAACTATATAGCAACATAGAGATCCATATCATTATTTGTAGTAGCTGCATAGTAATTCAGCATATGTATATAAAACTATTTCTAAAATGTACCCACTATTATTGGACAGATATATAAATTCCAGTTTTCTACTGCACTCTTTTTTTTTGAGACAAGGTCTCACTATGTAGTTCAGACTGGCGTTGAACTTACTATGTAGCCCAGGCCAGCCTCGAATTCACAGCAATCCTCCTGCCTCAACCTCCTGAGTGCTGGAATTAAGGCATGTGCCACCATGCTTGGCTTTCACTACACTCTTATGTAGAATTCTAAGACAAATGTTTTTA